>JAYXIM010002699.1:0-23680 GCA_037575425.1 Anastrepha fraterculus
TTTAATTAAAAAAATTACAGAGAAAATTATGATTGGGAAGATGAAAAGTAGAAAAAGGAAGGAAAGTAAAAGGGATCTAAAAAAGGGGCAAAAAAATGACCTGTACAGTTTGTAACTTCGATGTCCTTGAAAACATCCACCACGTCGTTTAAAAGATTTTGCTGAAAAGACGTTTGAATTATCTAAGATTATAAATGAATTTTGAAACATTTAACACAAAGTTCCACGCTTTGCACAAAAAAAATCAAACAATATTCGCCAAAAATTTCAAAATCTTTAGAATCTTAAGAAAAATTCTAGGCGTTCAGTTCTTTCACTTTCAGTATAATTTTGGGCCAACTTAAAGTTACTCAAAGTTTGCGTTGATTTTTGATCATTTTTTCACTGTCGTTGTTATGCAGGTTCTTCCATAAAACGAATGCTCGAATTTATTTTTTTTTATATGGCAAAAATGTAGAAGACCATCAACCATAAAAAAATTGTGAAAAACTCTATACGATTTCTATGTCACTTCAAACTTGCACTTTAAAGGGACAAAATTAAATGGGTTACGAAACTGCTTACATAGTATTTTTAAGAAAGTTCTGGTGAAAATTTTTTAAATTTCATTAGAATTCAATTTTTTTTGTTCAATTCGGTGCAAAGTTTGAAGCTTAACGTTTTCTGGATCTGTTGTGCAGGGTCCGTCACTCGAAGTGTAACCAACTTCAGACCGATCGCTCAGTGGATTCATGGGCATAGTTCAAAAAGTGCAGAAATGACTTGAGCGAAATCCCCGACGTAGTACCCACCAAATGGCGAAGGAACTGAAAATATCTGACCCTAGAATCCGCTGCATACTGAAAAATTATCTCAAAGTCAAGTCTTACAAAATACAAAAGGGGCATGATCTCACACCAAAGCAGCAACAAGTCAGACTTGAGAGAGCGAAGGAGTTGCTGAGTTTGGCCGAAAGCGGTCAACTTCCGAACATTGTGTTTTCTGACGAGAAAATTTTTCAAATTGAGCAATTCGTAAACTCCCAAACTCCGAAAACGATAGGGCTTATTTGACCGACCGTTCATACGAGAATTTGAGTCATCGATTAGGCGGCAGGAGGCAGCACCCGCCACAGGTAATGGCTTGGGCTTCTGTAACCGCAGACGCGCGCTCTTCAATTGTTTGGAGCATCGAGCCTGGCGTCAAGCTAAATGCGAAATATTACCGGGAAAGTATTCTGCAGGTGGAACAACATGAAGACGTAAACTATAAGTAGGAGGAGCAGCTCGGCCAAACACCCAAAAAGGATGGAGACGCCAATTATATAAATATTCTGGAGGTTGCCTTAAACTCGTGGGCAGACAAACATTTCAGTGGCTGAGCATGGACGTTTCAACAGAACTCGGCAACGTCTCACAAAGCTCGAGTGAACCAAGAATGACTAGAAAACAACACACCGAACTTCATAACGTGCACACAATGGCTCTCAAAATGACCAGACGCGATTCCGATGGATTCTTCATTTGGAGAGCAAGGTACGAACTAAAAGATTCACCAATCTCGGGGTGCTGAAAAAAGTTATTGTCCGCGAGTGGGCCAAAATACCTGCAAGTTACATTCGGGCAGCTTGCGATTCGTTTCTGGACCATCTCAAGTCCACAATCAAGGCAAAAGGTGGTCATATCGAGCAAAAGTAAATTGATTATTAAGTTTGTATTATTTTCACACATTTTTTATTTTGAATTGAATAAAAGTAAAATTTTCCAAACTCAATTTATGGCCTTTTTAATATGGTTACACTTCGAGTGCCGGACCCTGTAGTATAGACTATAATCCTATATATAAAAATGAATGTTTGTCTGTATGTCATCGATGAACTCAAAAACTACCCAACTGATTATTATAAAAATTGGTATATATAAGTATTTTTCCACGGAGAAGGTTTATAGAATATGCATATTGATACCACTCGCCACCAGCTGGCGCTGCAGAGTAATATTGTGTATCCCACAGCACTTCAATAAACATCGAATTCCAACTAAACTTTGTAATGTGACAATTTTTTCGAAATAAACAAATCCAATAAAATGGTTTAGAATGAATTGAATAGTACTGATTTTTCTTTAAAGTTATTTTTCTTAAATTTATTTTAGTTGTTCGGTTAGCAACGCGCGCCGGGTACAGCTAGTTTTATATAAAAATAAACAAAAACAAGCGTTGTAATCTTCAGAACCGTTAAAAGCTTAATAAACTTTTGATGAGACGAAAATGTCCGAGCAACAAAGTTGAGATAGCGGCCCTAAATGTTTAGTGAACTCCCTACGGTAATATTTACGTACACACACACACGCACATACATATGCAAAATTAGCGTTATATGTATAATTAGTTCAATTTCCCTTTACAACTCTATACTACATTGCGAAAATACCAAATTTGCTCAATTCAAACGAAGCATTAATTAAAAACACTATGCAGTCAAATGGTAATAGCGCACGCAGTGAATGCTCGCGGCAGGCAACCGCCACTAAGTGTATGCGCCAAATCAACCACAGCAGTGCTGAAGAAAATGAAGGAAGAAAAAATTAAAAATCTATATACTACGCTTACATACCTACACACACACACATACATGTATATACGCGTAAGTAAGTGGGAGAGACGAAAGTACAAGCAAAGCTGATTGCTTTCAATTATGCAATGAATAATCACGTAATTAAAGGAAGAGCAGAGCTGCGATGGTGAGCGGCGGGGGAGATTGCGGGTGAGTGGCAGATGAGCGTTGAGAAAGTCTCGATGGAAATGTAATTAAAAAGTTGTGAACTTAAAACGTTTACACAACTGACTAAACCCATGGCGACAGCGGAGCAGGGCAGAGGAGCAGCGGAGTAGTGGCAGGATGGCACAGTTAAAGTTGTTGTATGTACGAGTAGTATAGCGAGCGAAGTGACCACTTACCTGGTTAAATGTTGAAATGTTCAAGCGCGTAGCTGAGCTGTCTCACTCACTGCTGCAGCAAATAGGTATTTAGTATGTATGTGGCATGCAAAAGCCAATTCGATGCAGGAAAAGTTTATTAGCAATGCAGAGTAGAAAAAATTCAAAAAGAAAAAAGCGACAACAATTTATGCGTAAAAGGTGTAGCGAATTTTGGTTAGCTGTTGTTGTTGGAGCACAAGAGCGGTGGACGCGGACGCAAAAAGCAAAAAATTACAATTTTTGAGAAAAACAAATTAGCGAACGACCGATTTAGAGTAGTTGCAGGTGCCGGTGCACGTGCAATGGTAGGGCACGAGCACGTGAAAGCGCTTTCTAAAACACTTTTTAATTATTTTTTACACTTTTTCTTTGCTTGCTTTTGCTTGCTTTTTCGCATTTGTTTTTGCTTTTGCTTGTTTTACCTTTGCTTTTGCTTATTTTACGCTTGCTTTTGCTGTTTCTTTTTTTATATGCCCAGCCGATTTGACGCTAATCAAGCACAAATATTGAATTCAACTCGCTTTGTTGTTGTTGTTAAAATATATAGCGCAGCAAATCGCAGATAATTAGCTGAATTCACGTGTTTGTTTTGCGACGCTTAACTATTTCTCTATTATCGCGCAAGTTTCATACTTTGACATTTCGCGAACATATTTTGATCTAATTTTTTTTTCACTTTGTTGATTTTGTTGGGTCCGCTGCAGTTGGTACACAATTGAAGTTCAGGCGCACGCAGGAGTCACACACTGGCTTCTATGTGTGGATGTATGGGTGTCTATACGCAAGTAGGCTGCTTGGCAGCGAAATGGCAGCAGCCAATAAAATGCGTAAACAAAAAAAGAAATAAACAAAAACGGCACGAAAAAAATTGATTGAGCTACGGAGTTTACTTCCGCTTTTTCACTTATTGTCTTGCAATTTCTGCCTGTACTCGTACACTATTACCGGCAATTGTTGTTGTTATTAAACTTCTGTTCTGCACAAGGCCTGAGGTTTGCGTTTTTGCTTGCTTGTGCAGCTGCTTTTTATTTTTTTTATTTTTTTACTTTCTCACTTTGCTGTTTGTTTTATTATTATTTTTCTTATACGATTGACAGGCGACAAAAGTTTTCTGTGTGGAAATTTTCTTTGTTGTTTATTTATTTATTTACTTTTGAAACTTTTGTTTTTGAACACTAAGAATTTTGGTTTGCTGTTTGTTTAATTTTTATTTTTGGAATTTTTTTACTTTCTTCTTACAAAAACAACTGTTCGATTACGATGCCTCGAGACTCGATTACTTAATGCATTTGAAAGCAGAAGTTCGTTTTCTGGTAGAGCCAAGCTTTTTATTTGCTTATGCGGATGTTGATATTGAAATTCTGCAAAGAAAAATATAAAATACATGAATTATTTACAGATGTTGAGAGATTTGCATGTATTTAAATAAAATAAAAATATTTTAATAAAAAAATATTTACTAGGATGGGGAAAAAGCAATTGTTTTCCATGAATAAAAAAAAAAAACGGAAAAAAATAAAAAAAAAATTAAAAAAAAAATTTTATAAAAAAAAATTAACTTGCAAGAAACAAAAAAGTGCCTCATTTTTTTTGTTATAGAACAAAATAAAAAACCGGACAAATAGGTTTTTGTTTATTTTTTATTTTTATTTTTAATTGTAAATCAGTTTTAGAGTCACTATAAAAATAGTTAACATTTTTTTTTGTTTTTATTTAATTTTTTTTAATTTTTATTATTTTTTATTATTATTTTATTTTATTTCTTTTTATTGTTTTTAATTTTGTAAAGCATAGGGTGCCATATGTTGCACGTTTGTGAAAGGAAGTTGAAAGAGAAGACTAAATAATAACGACCTATAAATATTTTGTACCAAATTTACCAGAAATGTATTTTTGCCTGTGCAAATTCGCAGATTACTAAAGTGTTGGCAGGACGGGTAAATTTTGTTCATACACAATAAAAAACAAAAAAAAAAAACAAAAAAAAACAAAAAAAAAAACACAAAACTAACAAACAAAAACAAAATTTATTAAAAAAAAAATTGAAAAATAAAAAACAAAAGCTTTAGCAAACAAGAAACAAAAAAACAGAATTTTCTCATTTTTTTTTATCAAGTTCAAAGATTATTAAAGTGTTGGCGGGACGGGTAAATTTTATTCATACACAATAAAAAAAAAACACAAAACTAATAAAAAAAATATTAAAAAAAAAGTAAATAAAAAAAAATTAGCAAACAAGAAACAAAATTTCCTCATCTTTTTGTGCAAATTCAAAGTTTATTAAAGTTTGGCGGGACGGGTAAATTTTATTCATACACATTAGACAAAAAACCAAATAAAAAGCACAAGCTAATGAAAAAAAATAAATAAATAAAAACAAAATTTAGCAAACAAGAAACAAAAAAACAAAATTTCCGCATTTTTTTTTTATCAAGTTCAAAGATTATTTAAGTTTTGGCGGCACGGGTAAACTTTATTCGTACACAATAAAAAATAAAAAAAACAACAACAAACAAAAAAAAAAAAATTAAAAAAAAATTAAGAAAAAAATTCAAAAATAAAAAACAAAAATTTTAGCAAACAAGAAACAAAAAAAAAGTGCCTCATTTTTTTTTGTTATAGAACAAATTTTGGGGTAGCATCACGTAAAACTATTTTTTTGAGCCCCCTTAATGTTAACTGATAAAAAAGAGTTGTTGTGTGAGTCATTTATTTTGAAAGTCAGGTAAGGGATAAAAGGTTAGGATATTTATCCAAGGTGAGCACCAAGGAGAGAAATTTAGTAGGTATGTACACTTTATATGAATTGCTGAAAAAACTTAGTATGTCGAGAATGTTTGCTTACTGCACGATCAATCGTTTTGCCGACACGTCTGAAGTGGCAAACAGAAAAAGAAGTGGTCACCCTCGTGTGGCTCGAACCAGTGCAGCCATAAAAGCGGTTCGAGAAAGAATTCGCAGAAATCCCCTTAGAAAGCCGAAAATCATGTCCACTCATGTGAAAATATCAACCAGATCCATGTCAAAACTAATTAGATATGACTCCCCATGACAGCCTTTCGTCGCTCAACTGGTCGTCTTTTGATAACACGCTTGAAGAAAATTATACTCGACAGATGCAAGCAGCTTCTTCAGTGGCACGCGGTCAACAGTCATGAAAAAATTCTTTTCACAGATGAGAAAACTTTCACTGTTGAAAAAGTGTTTAATAAGCAAACCGACAAAATTTATGCCAAAACTTCTAAAGACCCGAAATGTGTTGTTCCAAGGGCTCCAAGGGTTCAGCGTCTTTGTAATGGTTTGGTAGGGAGTGTCTTGTAAAGGCGTTACATCTCTGCATTTCTGCAAAAAGGGGTTAACACGTGAGCGAAAGTGTACCAGGAGGATGTCTTAGAAGGCGTGGTGAAGCAGTTAAGCAGTAGTCTCTTCAATGGAGAGCGTTAGATCTTCCAGCAAAATTCCTTTCTAGCTCAAAGCAAAAACCACACATCTACAAAAGGCTAAAAACAGTGTTACTGGGTTCATAGCCATAAAAGACTGGCCATCTGGAAATTTAGAATTCAGAGTTTATGGTCAGAATTGGAGAACATGGCTTATCGAAGACCTCACAGAAATTTCGATAGTCACAAACAGTCTTAGGTTCGAGCAGCGTCATCAATGTCCATGGAAACCGTACGTGCTGCAAAAGCTAATGACTGGTGGCCATTTGAAATGAAAATTTAAATTTTTTTTTAATATTTAAATAAAATATTATGGATTTAACTGGAAACAGAAGTTTTGTCGGGACTAAGTAATAAAATTAACGCTTACATCCTTTATTGGCACCCAAATACACTCAGAGATTTTCTATTGACTGCCGAGGAACGACTGCTATTAGAAACAACTTTTTCTATAATTTGGTATTTCATGCACGGAGATTCGCACCTGTGTAATTCTGAGTTGAAGTCACGCACCACCCATTCGGAAGAAGAAATATAATGAAGAACTACACTGACAATTGACAGGACAAAGGAATTGCTTAGCTTCTCAAGAGATGATATATCGAAGGCCGTGGCTTGTGTCATCGGCCACTGGCTATTTGGAAGGCATTCCTTCAGACTAGGAGTATTCTCCCATAAATATTCTAGAACCTGTAGAGATGAGGACGAGGAAGGAACAGTAGAGCACTTCCTTTGCAATTGTCCAGCCTTAGCTAAAATCAGAGCAGGTTGTCTAGGTAAACACTTTTTCAATTCTCTTACAGAACTATCTGGCGCGGGGATTAGACCAACCCTGCGCTTCATAAGAGCCTCAAAATGGTTTCATGAAAGTAAATAAACAAGGTTCCCGTGTCGCATAGTAGTATCACAACGGACCTGTGAGGTCTAAAAAAATTACGGCGTTATTAAAAAAAATTACTATATATATTCATACGAATTTCATTACGTTAAATTCCAAATAAATCTCTCACAATAATTTCTCAGAGTTCGCTTGATTGGCTAGAATGTCAAATGAAAGTCACAAATTAATAGCAACACTACTTGATTTACTTTATTTCCAACACTTAACTCCTTGAAGAGACTGAATTACTCTATTACTTTTAGTTCACTCGTTCACACTCTTAACTTACGACTGAATGCCCTAGGTGCATGCACCTCTCGCTATCTGATGTCGCCATCACGGCGAATTCGTGTTTTGTTTCGGCATCTCACTCGCTCCCAATCGGTTCACGAAGTTTCATTGCTCGCAACAATATATTCAGATTTCGAACTACGGCCCATACTTTGTACCACCTTTCAGATAGCACACGCAAGCCTCATCGGCCGATATCTTTGTCTTTCTAAGCGATGCATAAAGCGATACATTTTGGACTTCTTCATAAGAATGAAGATGTTGATCAGCCAGAACATCTGTCATCAACCGAAAAAAATAACAATCGGAAGAACAACATCTGGCGAGTATGCCGAACAATCCAATCATCAAATTGCGAAAGTAAAATACCTGTAAATTTTGTTGTTGTTCTAGCGATGGAGACCTTCTGTGAGTTTGCCTTCAGATAGGACCATCCATTTGAGTATTTCTAAGTATGTTTTCAACCCTTTTGAGACATGGGGACTGATGCTATTTTCAAAAATTATGTATACCTTACCATAGGGTGATTAATTTTGCGCCACATTATATGTCTCTTTCCTTAGCGAGGTTGTTTGGTGCAGACAGAATTTTCAGAACCATTCAATTCGGTTGCATTCTGTCTTTCTTTACCCACCTATGGTCGCGGAATTAAGCGACCTTTCCCCCGAAGTTGCATAATGCAGACGTAAGGCATGACCAAGCCCAGAAGGTCTCTGCATTTTTATATCAAAACTGAACTTTTCGGGGTTGTTTAACTCGTACACAACTTCAAAGTGTTTACTGCCATCAGTAATGTGGATTCTACTACGCTGAAACTCTTTTAGAATTACCAGGGCGTTGGTTTGTTCTGGTTCACCACTGGCCCAAAGTATTTTGCAGAAAGCATCTGGTGGCCAGGCGATAATATTTGGCGAACGTTTTACTCTTTCCAAGAACTAATAAGAATATTGACCCAAAAATCTATAACTTCATACAAAATTTGCTTTTCAGCCGTGAATCCTACTCGATGTCATTCCAAGGTTTCCATGGAGTTTCGCAGGAATACCAAATTTAGGCAAGTGGCACATCTTGATTTGTTGTCCAGAACCCTTCTCACGATTTAATGTTTTGTTGGGCATGACAGATCTGAACTCACGCTGATAGGCGCCAGTACTATCGACGAAACCTTATAAGCGATATGGCAAGGCCTTATCCCGCCGCAAAAAGCGCAAAGCGCAAAATGACGTTTTTCTTTCCTTTTTTCTTAACAATATTAATCGTCTCTTGTTTCCATTTTATTTATATTCATTCGTTGCAATTAATGTTTAGCCAGAGGTTTTCGAACCAGACAGCCAATATGCCACGCGCAAACACACTCAACCGCGGGGCCGCCCACAGGCACACTCGACTTTTGCAAAATTGACCTTGAAGACAAAAATTGTCCACCACAAATCAAAAGCCAACTTCAAAGTCTAGACTGACTTGAATTTTTGATTGTTTTATTGCTATTGTTTGAGGGTTTTATTTTTTTTTGAGGAAACTTTTGCCATAATAAAGCGCATTTTTCTGCTGGAATTTTAAAGAAGTTCAATAATTTACTGCACGCAATTGCGATTACTAATCTTAGGAGAATTGAGTTCAAATGACAATTCGCTTTACGATTATTAAATAAAAAGTTGGATACTCGAATAATCAGCTGTATGTATGTATGAGTGAATTATTCTAGGCTTAGGGCACACAATTGGTCGTCCATTGTTCCGACGTCAGGAGTTAAATGGGCAAATAATTGAGTCATTTTCAATTTCATTAGTAGACTTGTTTAAAAAGTTGTTGCAGTAGATATGAGAATCATTGTAGTGCTGATAATTTCAAGTATTCAAATATTTCACCGAAAATGTTTTATCAGTTGTCAGTTATTAGAATTATACTTTCTCAGAAACTGAATTGATTTGGAAGCGCAAAAAAAGTACAGGATGTGTGAGCAAAGTAGAGAAAGTACTGGCATTTATAGCAAGAAGAAGTTATAGGGTTAGCGCAAAAGTCGTCCTAGATGCTCAAAGACATTATTTTTTACCTCGTTTATGATTCAGTTGGTTATACGGTTATTCAAAACTTGATCTTTTTTGAGAAAAAGAAAAAGAAGATTTTAAAGATTATTAAAAAAAAAATTTTTTTTCTTGTACGTCCTTTTTTTAAATATTATTTCAAAGTTCCAAGTTTTTCTGTATTTAATTAAAGGGGACGTGAATTAGTAAAAATCCAAAAATTTTAGCCACGACTTGACTGCTGCTGCATAAAGTCTCCAATACAATTTTTCACTCAGTGTTTCCCTCACCACTTCATTAACCCTTTACTGCATGAATTAATAAAGCATTGAAAAACCATGATTTCACGGTGGAAATAACTTTATTTAATCATCATGATAAAAGAAAAATAATGAAAAAATATTATATATATCTTCCTTTTTTTCGCCGTAGCCGAATAGGTTGGTGCGTGACCACCATTCGGAATTCTGAGAGAATGTAGGTTCAAATCTCGGTGAAATACCAAAATCAAGAAAACGTTTTTTCTAATAGCGCTCGCGCCCCGGTAGGCAATGGCAAACCTCCGAGAGTATTTCTGCCATGAAAAAGCTCCTCATAAAAATATCTTCCTTTCGGAGACGGCTTGAAACTGTAGATCCCTCCATTTGTGGAGCAACATCAAGACGCACGCCACAAATAGGAGGAGGAGCTGGGCCAAACACCCAAAAAGGGTGTACGCGCCACAAGCACTAGTTGGAAAGTACAGAAAACAATTGAAAAGCGGAAACATTATTATCCGACGAGGAAGAAGAGTTTCTCGACTCCATGAAAATGCATTTGTTTATCAAACAGTACTTACGTTTTAATCTTACTTCAGTTCTTCTCTTTCACCTACGTGCAGAAAAGTGAGATTATTTCGAAATGCCATAAAATCATAGACAATTTTTCTGCACTTCAGTGTCACAAAATACATATTTGACGGCTTAAAATAGTTTGAATTATTTTACAATACTTAATATGGAAATAAAATTGAATCAAAACAGGAATACCGTATATGGGCTCATGTACCGTAAAGGGTTAAAAACCAGACAACTCATATGGAAACAATTCAGTAAATTATTTAAAAATCTAGCCTACACCGGGGCTATAAAATGCATGGAAAGCTTACATGAAAATCGGTCTCTGCCAGAATTAATAAGGCTAGGCTACAGATCTCGGATATTAACGGAAGTAAAGTCGCGCTTAGAGGCTGTAGAGACTGCATTTATCTAGTAACCAACATTAGCACTGGATAAGCGTGTCGGTGTTGAATTCTACGTGAGTGCGTCTCGGCGGCTGTTCGACACCATGGGGCTCATAAGCGCAACAGATCAAATCAATGCGTTAGTCAGCGCCCCAGAAACACAAACTCATTTAACGGTACCAATTGGCAGTGTGGAATGGATACACTAACCATCTCGATGCGGCGCTTCGAGTGCCTTGTTAAAGCCTCTGCGTACTATGAGTCCGGCGCCCGGTTGCAATTAGCAACTGCGCACACCGTAGGCCATGAAACGATGAGCTCTACCCGCTTTTGGGTGATATAAACCACAACGCACCGAATAATGATCCAGCGGCATATTTAAGTCTCCGGTCAGACTTCGTAGGCAAGCTTGAGCGTCCATACAGCTCTGGACTGGTGGCCAAACCCCAAATTCCACAACAGCACACACAAGCTAAAGCTAATCAACTGAACGCCTAAAAATTCCTTCACCTTCTAAATACGCGACGCGCATACTGACCTAGGTTAGGTTAGGTTATAGTGGTAGTCGGTCTGTACGACCAACTCACATAAACGCTTAGAGCGTCCGATTAAGTAGATACCACTGTCCGCTAAGCAGCGGGAACACAATCGTATTACTTTCCTTCGTGGATACCATTTTGTGGCTCTTATGAAGCGATAGAATTGATCCCATCTCCACGCCAGACAGCTCTGTAAGAGAATTGAACACAGTACTTACGCTAGACAATCCTGCTCTGAGTTTTAGCCATCTAGGCCTGGATACATCGAGCAAAGGAAGTGCTAGAACTGTTTCTTCCTCTATCATCACTCTGCTACCAGACTTCTGCAAAATCTCATGGTCAGAAAACTTCGTAGTCGCATAGGAATGCCTGTCAAACTAGCAAATGACCGGTTATGGACTGATAGCCACGACCTTCGAGATATCATCTCTTGAGAGGCTAAGCAATTCCTTTGTCTTTATCTTGTTTATTTGTGACCATAGTAGCCTCAGCTATTACACATGTAACTTCAGCATACTGACTTAACAATTCGATATTCTGTCGAGTGGAGACTACACCACTCACAGCATACCGTCTATCAGTTCAGCTAATTCCCACACCCGCAAGATTCCTAATATCTCAGTACATCGGGTATTCGCAGAAGGCATGCACTCAGTTGTTTTTTGACAACCCAGAAACACATTTCTCACTTACAGACAGTCGCCGCTCATGCGAAAACTCGTTAAGAGGCCCATGTCCTGCAAGGAGGAAGCCCAGGCTAAGGGAAAATCCAAAATCCGGATTTCCCCCGACAGTTCAAACATCCTGTATGTACTCATAAGTCACAGCGCGTTTGAGACTATTAGCATAACTACCTTGCCACTTACTCCACACAGACTCATTCAGGAGCCTGTTGACCATGCGTTGTGCAGCAGCCTGCATCTTAACGGAAAACAATTTTCTTCCACGAATATCTAAAGGCGAATATAAAGTATTTATGTGGCCAAGTTGTGGTATCGAATCATGGATCCAAATTAGCACTGATCTAAAACCGATTCACCGTAGCCCAATGGGTTGGTGCGTGATGGCCATTCGGTATAAAAACTCCAAATGATAGAATACGTTGTTTTCGCGATCGCTTCTTGGCAGCCAATGAGAAACGTTCGAGTATATTTCTGCCATGGAAAAGAGAAAGAAGCATTTAGCTTTCGGAGGCAGCATAGCACCGTAAATCATCCACAAATAGGAGTAGGAGCTCAGCCAATCCCGTGCCAATTATTCATTTTTTTGTATACCTTTCTATAGAATTATTTGCCAGTTTCTCGATTCAAAGAAGATATGTAACAAAACATGTCTTGCCAAAAAATAGCAATTTACCTATCCCAGCAACTTAACTATACGATTGTTATAAGTCATAATGGTGACCGTTTGAATAGCTTGTCATGTGTGTGCATATGTGTGCATGTATGTGTTTACATGTGCACAGATATACAAAACAATTCGAGCGTTTGCTATACCATCAGCAGTTTTTAAAGCCGTACTCGTACAAGCAAACCGGTTGTTAGCTAAGTCTTTTCCTGCTTCTTTATCTACATCGTACACTGCTTTTTCCATTCATTCTTTCCCAATTATTTTGCCACATTTGCCTTTGATTTTCTTTAACGTATTTTCACTTTTTTTTGTTTTTGATGAAAATCAAATAACATTTTTAGTATTAAACATTTTTAAAGCATTGCTCAGACTTGAAAAGTAAACTATTTGACGGAGTAAAAGTTTTTGCTTTTGTTGTGTTTTTACTATACATTTTAATGTACGAACATCTTAAAGCTGTAAAGAGGCAAGCAAATAATTTAGTGCGGTCAAAAGCAGCAGCTGCTGGCAAACATAACAACAAAATTTTCAGAAAAAGAAATGTAAAAACATTTTAAATTAAATAATCGAAGACTGTTTGCCGCTTGTGCAATGTGTTTGTTAAGTCATCCGTTAACGAAATTTATGTAATGCGAATACGAAGTCTGCTCGTTTGTGTGTGTTGGTGTTCGCGCATTTGCTGTTCACTGGAAAAGTTGTGCGATAATTGAAGCATAAAATTGAAAAGTGAAATAAGTGAGAGTGTGCGAAAAGCAATGTTCCCAGCCCTCCGAAGGCTGAAAAGGCTGAGAAGGGAGTAATACACAGTGACTCTTATTTTCTTTTATTTGTTATTTAATTTTTTTGTTTGTTTTTGCTGCTGATGCGCTTAAATTAATGTAATTAGAAAACGCCGTGGCGATGTGATTGATACTAAGAGTAATTAAAAACATGGATTTTACTAATTGAATAAAAAAATTTAATTAATTAAATTATATTAAATAAGAAGTAAAAAAATTAAGTAACGGACAATAAAGTAGAGTTAAATAGAAATGACATGAAATAAATTTAAATAAAATAAAACACAATAAATGAAAGTTAACTAGAAAAAAAGATGAGAAAATAGTAATTGGAAGTATAAAATGAAAATAAAATAATAAAACAAAATATAAAAATAAAAATTATTATTAAAGCAGAATAAAAAGTAATAATTAAACTCAACAAGATTTAATAAAATAAAGCACACCAAAATAAAATTAACCAGAAAAAAATGTAAAAATAAAAAACAAAAATAAAAACACAAATTAGAACTAAAATAGAATAAAAAAAATAAAATTAAGCAAAATATTTATTAACTTAAAAACTTAAAAAATGAAATAGTTGACCATAAAATAAAATTAAATAGAAATGACAACAAATAAATTCAAATTAAATAAAGTACAACAAGGCAAAACTAACTAGCAAAACAAAAAAGATGAAAAAATAGAAAATTGAATTTTAAATTAAAATTAAAAAAAATAAAATAAAATATAGAAAAAAATTATAATTAAAACAGAATAAAATATTATATTGAGTCAAATGCAAAAAAAAATTAAACTCAATAAGATTTAATAACATAAATCACAACACATTAAAGTTAACTAGAAAAAAATTAACAAAAAAAAAATTTTAATTAAAACATAAAAATATAATTAGAACTAAAATAGAATGAGGAAGTATCGAGCAGGCATTTGCTGTGCAGTTGTCCCGGTCTAGCCAAAAGTCGACTCGCTTTTCTAGGCTCTCCAACAATTGACAATCTTTCAGTACTCTCGGACCTGAAAATCGAATCTCTCATCAAATTCTCGAAACGAATTAATATCTTTGACCAAAATCTATAATAAAAATCTCGGTAAGGTGGGGAAATCAAATAATATAATGAGCTTTAGGGCAACACAACGGACCCAACTTGCGGTCCTTGTGGCACTCCGAGGCGGGGTCACCCTTAAACCAACCAACCCAAAATGCGAAAAACTTATTTAATAATTTAAAAAATAAAATAACGGACAACAAAGTAAAATTAAATAGAAATGACATGAAATACATTTATATAAAATAAAGCAAAATAAATTAAACTTAACTAGAAAAACAAAAAAGATGAAAAAATATAAATTTAAACTATAAAATTAAAAAAAAAATTAGAAATAAAATAAATTAAACTCAATGTGATTTAATAAAATAAAGCACAGCAAATTAAAGTTAACTAGAAAAAAAAATTAAAAAAAAAAAATTTAATTAAATAGAAATTAAAATAATTAAAATTAAAACAATTAAAATTAAGTAAAATAAAAATAAAAATTAATATGAGAACTAAAATAGAACAAAAAAGTAAAATTAAGTAAAATACGAAAAAAGGTTTACTTAATCAAACTTAATGACATTTAATAAAATAAAATAAAGCACTATAAATAAAAGTGAAATGGAAAAAAGGTAAAATAAGATAAAGAAATAAAAAATTAACCCTAGAATTAAGATTTAGAAATTAAATAAAGTAACAAGCAAAAAAATTTAAATTAAATTAAATATAACAAAAGTAAATTAAATTGAATAAAATAAGAATAAAATTAAACTTCAAAAATTAAATAATATTATCGATTAAGCACAGAAAATTTAAGGGTATATTCTGGTCTAGACATTTGAAAAAAAATCAATTTTTTTTTTGATTTTCTTAAAATATAATATAATATCTTAAGAATATTGTGTGAAAATTTGAAGTGAGTCCGACAAATACATTTCGAGTTATTCAACAATTAACAAAGGGTGCTCCGGTAATCGGTAGCGAAACTTTAAATGCGTTTGTCTCAAAACGAGGTTTTTTCAACTGGTGGTCACTGTAATTTAAAAACCGTGTAATTTAAAAACTGCTTGGTAGATTTCAATAAAATTTACAATATATTGCTCTTAAAATATAGTACATAAAAAACCCGTACCTGATCGGTGGATTTATTTTTTTTAAAATTTCGATTTTTTTTTTTTCAATTATTAATTGTCGTTTTTTTTCTCGAAAATCTGAAAAATATTTCCTGAGGCTGCCATGTTGTTAATTTTGAACAAAAAAAAGCTTGAATCAGGCACAAAATTATCTATTACTAAAACTAATTTCTCTTGACCGATTGATTTTAGATGAATCTGCAAGGACTTGTGATGATATAGTAACTCTTACTAATTTTTGAAATGAAACTTCTTAGGCGTCGATCGACGAGCGAGAATGGAGAGTAAAATTTCAAGGCCATTCAACGTTTTGGGCATTTTCGTTCCTCGAGAGAGAAAAAAAATATAACGCAGAGGAAAAGGAGAGAGAGAGCTATACCTTATATATATCTTAGATACACTTTAGGCAATTTTTCCTGAGTTTTCCCCTGTGGTTGCTAATTTCTAGTGAGAAATAACACTGCCTACTTTTTGGCGTTATACTTCCTTGGTGCCTACTGTTTGGGGCGTTTTTTGGTCCCAAATTTTTTGGCTTTTTTTAGTTTGGTTCCGCTTATTTCCGTTTCCTGGCTAGTGCTTGTCCGTACTATAAAGTGATATCCATTCCGGTCTCGGATTTATTGGTATTGCCTTGCGGTAATTTGTGCCGTTGCTGCGGCCCTGGAATAGCTGCGTTTGTGCGGGTGATAAACGCTCGGAGTAGTGCGCGTTGTTGCCACGGTTTGTGTCCGACGTTTACCTACACCGGTCGACCCTTTTCCGGTTTTTGTAAATTTTGTCTATTTGTATTCTCTGCAAATTTTCTGACTTTATTTAGATATATATTCTTTCTCTCTCCCTCACACGCATTTTTTTTTTTTAAATGACTACCCCTAACCCCTTAAGGTCTGTCGGAACCAATAATAAAAGGCTTTCGATCAATATCGATTAAGGCTTGCCGGTGCCAGTGGCTTTGAATTAATATCAATTAAAGCTTGCTGATTGTATTTTATGTGTGTAGAAAACTCCTCTCCTACATCGATCGCCATTTACCGCAACAGTTCCATTCAATTTAAGACAGCTGAATAAATAATTTTGTCTTATGTATCTCCGTACCTTCAAATAATGCCCCATCCCCCCAACTACTCTTCAGCCATTTTAGCTATTGTTCTAATAAATTTTCATTGTCTTGCAACACCTATTCATAGCAACAAAATGCAAACGAAATTGAAAGGTAATTTACAGCAGCAGCAACAAGCCAACAAGCCAACTTAACGACTATTGTCTCTTAGTAATCAGGTTTGTGTTGTTGTCATTGTAATCGACAAACAACAAGTAAAGAGAAGCCAGCCAATACTAAAGCGATTGCTGCCGTAGTTTTGTGTGTTAATGTGGCAACAAAGCAGCCGTAGGAGCAGCAGCAGCAGCAACAGCAACAGCGTCTAGAAAAGCAATGACAGCAGCAACACAGGCGCTAAGGAGAATTACATGTAAACTATGTAAAGTATGTGTGCGAATGTGTGTATGTTTGTGCAGCACGAGTATATTATTGTGCATAGTTGTGTGTTTGCGCATAACTAAACTGTTTGCTTCACTTTCTTGCATGGACAATGTACTTAGTAGTTGTTTTGTGTGTGCTACAGCGTTCTTGCCTTGCTGCAACATCAGCAACAAGCCAACAAAATAATCTTGCTAAACAATGTTAGTTGTGTTGCTGTTGTTGTTATTGCGTTTGTTGGCTGCAGCTTTGGCTGTCGCCAATGTCTAAATGTCTGTTGCAGCTATCAGCACTGTTGTTGTCCTCATCATCACCAGCGCTGTTGCTGTACATTATCGTACTTGTTGTAGTTGATGGTGTTGTTGTTGTTGTTACCGTCGTCGTGATTGTCGTGCACAGACATTACTGCATTCATAGCGATTATTGTTGTAGCTTTTGCATTTTCTACGCTTCGCTTTTATCGCTATTGTTGTAGTGTTGTATATAAAGCGTTTTTTTTTTCACTTTTCTTATTTCATTTAGTTTTACTTATTTTTCGACCGCAGCAGCAACTAAGACGTCATAGTCACTTCTTCCACCTCCCGGCCATCTGTAATACACACACATACATGCGTACAATATTTATGTACCTACGCTGCCTCATTTTTGCTTTCGTATTTTGCCTTCCCGCACTTACGGCAAATTGTTTGTTGTTATTTTTGGCTGTTAAACTAAAAACTTTTGTAATTGGAATTTCTTTCTGCTTTAGTCCAAAATTTTATGTTAAAAGTTTGGCGTTTGTATTGAAAATCTTAGCCACTTTAAAACTTCTACTACGAACTATTAGAAATTCAACACACACACACACGCGCGCGCATACATACATACATACATACGTCGTCTATACGCACAAATATGTAATTATGCACGTGAATAAGGAAATTCTACATAAAAAGGACCTTGAATTTGGGCATTTCTCTCTGCTCTGCTTAATAAATTTCACTTGAAGACTAAAATTTGCAGTTTTTTTGCAAAAATCTTCAAAAGTATTTAAATAGAATTTGAAAGTTGGTGAATTAAGCGAAATGTGGTCTTAATTGGACGCACAATATTTCAGCGACTAATGAATGTGTAGTATGAGGTGGCGCAAAATTAATCACCCTAGGGCAAGATGTTGAATTTTTGCATATGGCGCCGTGCCTCAATCATATTTGACACTTGTGAAGTGGACAGCTGTAGTATATAAACAGGCAAGAAATAATAGACCAGGTTTTTTTTTTCTTGTTCACTTCTCTCGAGCGCATAGGGCCTCGACAAGACTCGTCCATAGTACACGGTTCTGTGCTATTATTTTTGCATCGCCCCATGAGATATCGGCATCTGCTGGTTCGCGCAGCATCGACCTTCTTCAAGTGTTTTTTGGTCGACTACGTTCTTTGCTCCCTTGCGCGTTCCTGTCCAGTGCCATTCTCGTGATGCTATCTGGTGGTTTTCTCAATGTGTGACCTATCCATCGCCACTTTCTGCGTTTTATTTGCCTAAGGATGGGTTCCTCGTTCGTTAATCTCCACAGTTCGTCGCTACTGATGGTGTTTGGCCAGAATATTCTGCAGATGATGCGGCGGCATTTGTTGATGAAGGATTATAGCCTCTGCGTGATGGTGTAAGAGACTAGCCATGTTTCGCTTCCTAACAACAATACTGCCTTTAACACTTGAGCCGAATATTCGTAGTTTAGTGCGTCTGGAGATTTGTGAACTCCCCCCTACTGTGTGCATTCGTCCGAATGCCGCCCTTGCATTGCTTTATTATGACGGGTAAAGGTCAAAATAGAGAATTTCAGCACTCAAAATTAAACTTTTTTTATTTAGTAAAAAAGTTATTCAAAAACCAAATTGGATGTTTAATTTTGCTCCACCGTATAATAGTATATAGTAGTATATTTCACTTAAAAATCAGATGTTAGTTTAAGGTACTACTACATTGCTTAGACGAACATGGATGTGTTTTTCCAGATCCCGAAAATCCCGGTACTAGTTTTCATTAACATCGGGATCCCGAAAAATTCTAAAATCAAAGTTTTAGTAAAACAGTAGGAATTTATTTTCTAGATCCCGAAAATTCCAAGACTAATTTGTATTAATACCGGGATGCCGAAAAATTCGAAAATCAAAGTTTTTGTAAAACAATAGCAATTTGTTTTCCAGATCCCAAAAGGTCAAGAGCGAGCTCACATTCGAGATCAGAGCTACGGATATACCAAAAAGCGCTAACGGTACATTTTAGCATTTTCTTCTGAAACTTTGAATTAGTTCAACATTGACTTGGCTGGAACAACTCCATATCTGAGCGCTATAAATCCACATAGGCTTTAGTATTTACTTGTACAAAGTTATCATATTTGGTGTAAATAGTCGTGATTGCTTCTATTTCTATATTTAAATTCAAGCTCTTCCCTTTTTTCTTCCAATGTCATGCCTAAGTACTGTACTTTGCTGTATTTGAGCACGGAATTTGTGCCCCTTTTATGTACTTATATATGGGAAGGTATTGTATTTTGTTTTATGTAAAGTTTACGTATACAGACTCTGTTTCACCAAGTCGAATATGCCATTTCTTTGCCCAATCGTAAATGTGGCGATTTTTTTAAACTCGAAATGGTTTTACTTTATGGTTTTATTGAAAGTTTTTCTCATTTAAAAAAAAAAACTATGTTTCAAGGTGAATCCCAGAGTCCGGGGATTACTTTAAAATTATATCATTAAATTTAAAATCTGTTATTGTAATACTGGTTTCCATAATAAATAGTCGTACCCACATACATACAAACATATTTATTTACATATACGGTGATGCATATTTATTTTTACTTCTCACTCAATTAAAATAGCTTTGCTAATAGCTGAGCAAACGCTAATAAAACTTCAGGCAAAGTAAATGTTTTTAACGTTTTTTTTTTTAGAAAAATATTTTACAATGAGTAAGGTTTTAACAGAAAATAAATGAAGATGATAATTTTTCGCTTGAAGCAATTATCATCGGTAAAGTGTGAAAGCAAGGAAAATTTAAGTGACTTGAGTCATTATGAGTATTCTAAAAATTGTTGTATAAGTCGCTGCCTAGTAACTCTTCGAAAGAATAAACAAGACATGAAATATGATGGCAGAAGAAAGAAGAGATAGGCCAAACTTATGCAAGCATCGAGCGGTATAGGAAACATAGCAGAATTCTTGAATTGGAGCAGTTCATTAACTATGAGCAGAGCAATCAACGTGAGCTAAGTTTGTGGCTGTTGCAATTAATTTGTAAGTAAAAAATAAAAATAATTTATGCTCCATTCGGCTTCAGTTGCATAGTCGAAGATGTCTACATATAGAATATTTAAGAATTTTTTTTGTTTTTGTTCTAATATTTTTTTCAATTGTAAGTGAAATAATTGTCGGTCTAAGAGAAAACAAAATAATTGTCTTCTATAAGACTTTTTCTGCACAATACGAATAAAAAAATGTTTATTAAAAACATTTTGTTAAATTTTTTTATTTAAATTTAAATAAATACTATGACGAAATTAGAAAAAAGTCAGAAACAAAAATTTAAAAAAATATTCAAAAAAATTTTGAAAAAAAAAATGTTTAACTTAAGTTTCTAATATTTTTTTTCAAAAATAAATAAAAATTTATATAAAAATATTAAAAAAATTTAAAACAAAAATAAATAAATAATTTTATTAACATTCTAAATTAAAATAAATAAAAATTTTATTAAAAGTTTAATAAAGTTTTTCATTTAATTTTGTTTTAAAGTTTTGAATATTTTGAATAAATATTTTTAACAAATTTAAATAAAATTTTTTAACAAAATTTATTTAACAAAAATTTTTTAAATCCTAAAGTGCGGGAAAAATCCGGAAAAAAAGTTTAATATTTTTTTCGAAAATAAATTAATTTTTTAATAAAGATATTAAGAAAAAATAAAAACAAAAATAAATACCAAATCTTATGAAACTTTTAATAAAATTTTTATAAATAAAATTTTTTTAATGTCCTTATTAAAACTTTTATTTATTTTTGAAAAGATATAATACTAAACATTTTTTCTCATAATTTTCCATTGGATTTTTTTCGCACTTTATGATTTAAAAAATTTGTGTTAAAAAAATTTTTTTTTTAATTTTATTTAAATTTGTTAAAAATTTTTATTTCAAATATTAAAAAATTTAAAACAGAAATAAATAAAAAATCTTATTAAACTTTAAATAAAATAAGTAAACAATTTTATTAAACTCTTATAAAAAGTTTTTATTTATTTTAATTTAAGATTTTAATACAATTTTTTATTTATATTTGCTTTAAATTTTTTTAATATTATTATTGAAATTTTTATTTATTTTTGAAAAAAAATATTTATGCATAAAAAAAAAATTTAAAATTTTAATAACATGTTATTTTATTTCTTATTTTTAATTCTTTAAATATTTTTATTAAAATTTTTATTTTTTTTTTTTTAAATTTAAAAAACTTAAGTAAACATTTTTTTTCAAAATTTTTTGAATATTTTTTTTAATTTTTTGTTTTTGACATTTTTCTGATTTCGTCATAGTTTTTGATTTTTTTTACCTTTGCTGAAATGAAAGTTTGGAGTTTTTCTTTTAAAATAATACTGAACATTTTATGAAGAAATATAATTTCATGAGTGAATTTTCATCTGGCGGCCTTTCCGCCACGGCGCTAGGCAATCGCTCAACGTACAGTTGTTAGAAAAAACCAAATTTTTAAGCCAGAAGCTAAGGCCGTTGTAATTTGTGACAAATGATTCATAAGTAAGAACCACCCGCACAATGGGGACGGGTCGATGTTGCTGTTTAGATCTGGTAAAACTTTCTTTGGATGAACTTTTTGTGGCCCAGTCATCCCAAAAAATATGTCTTTTCTCGGTTTTACATCGATTCGCCTGTATATCTTGAGCGAGTGTATGTCAAGTCATCCAAGTATTTTGGACAGTATTTTCAATTTTTCTGGAAATTTGATTATTTGCGGGCTTGCGCAGTATAAAAAGGAGTAAATTAAAAAAGTGTATAAAAAAGTGTATAAATTTCAGATTTTGAAAATTTTAGTTCGGAGTATTTCGAAGTCAAATACCTTCGGTCATCTTTAAGATTTTCATAAATTTTTTATCTAAAGTTAAATAAGGATAAATAATAGTTAAAACAAAATCTTTTTTTTATAAAAATATTATCGGAGTCAAATATCTTAAACTTTTTTTAACACTTCTATTCATGTTTTTATACTTCTTTGGGATAAAGAATACTTTTGAAAAAAACATTTTTATACTTTTTCTCATATTTTTTAGAGTAAATAACACTTTTAATAAAAAATTTTTTTGGAAATTTTAACACTTCTATTCATGTTTTTATACTTCTTTGGGATAAAGAATACTTTTGAAAAAAACATTTTTATACTTTTTCTCATATTTTTTAGAGTAAATAACACTTTTAATAAAAAATTTTTTTGGAAATAATATTATACTTTAAAAAAAAAAAATCATATCAAATATCTTCAGTCCTTTTTAGGACTTTTATACATGTTTTATATTTTTTTAAGGTAAATTATACTTTAAAAAAAATATTTTTTAGAAAAAAAAATTTTGTATTTTTATATTTTTAGGATAAATAAAACTTTTTAAATATGAAAAAAAATTTTTAAGTCAAATATTTTTTACATTTTTATCCATTTTTTAATTTTTTACCTTTTCAAAAAATACAGTTTAGAAAAAAAATGAGTCTTTGTCATTTGAAAGAACTAAAAAATAAATGAATGAAACTCAAAATTATCAAATTTTTTCTTAATAATTCTCATGCAGAAGCTCTTTATTTCAAACAGACGTTCTAACTCTAAAACAAAACAGTCACTGGACAGGAGCGAGTCAGACATACCCTTTATTTCTTTGCTATTTAGTAAGCCTTTTATTTCACATTCATTGAAATGTTATTACTATCCTTTTTGTATACATTTACAACATGCAGACGAATATATTTGTAATCCTCTTTTAATTTTTGTCTTTTAATTCATTAATTCTTTTCTTAAGATATTCTTTACAATTTCAATGGCACTAATGAATTCGAAGAACAGTTTGAAAAATCCTTTCAACGCGCATTTAAAACGCCCATTTAATTTTAAACACAAGACTTTTATACATTTCATTGACATAAAAGAGTTCTAAATATAAATTATTCAAAAGCTGAAATTCGTTGAATTCGTTGAAGTTGATACGAGTACTCAGCCTACATGGCAATTCATACGTACCTACACTAGCGTGCACAATAATAGAAAAATTCTGTGTATGCAGTTTTGTAGCTTATTCAATTTTGGAATTATATTGTGCGGAATAATATTGGGGGCTTTGGAAACTCAAAAAGGGGCTTTGGATTAGAGAATGACGACCAACAGGGGCTAATTACGTTCGTATCAACTGCAGGTGTAGCGAAACAGTGACAGCCCAGATATCAAAATTTTTGACCGACGAGAGGAGGATAGCTGAGAAGAAGGTGCTTGTCTTCCAGACAATAGTAATA
>JAYXIM010002701.1:0-23526 GCA_037575425.1 Anastrepha fraterculus
TGTACTGGTTACAAGACGACTTATTTATTTATTAAACTAAATTGCAATACAGTGAAATGTCCAACTAGTCCCAAAAATACTAGTTTGCAACTAGAACTTTCTGAATGAAATCGGACTAGGCCAAAAAAGATTAAATGTGCACCGGTTACAAAACGATTTATTAATGCCTATTATAGTTGGTTTCACCCTTTTAAATAACTTTTATAAAACGAATACATATTCAATGATACATACATATATGGTCATCAAAAAAGGTGCAACCACGGTTCATACGGAAAATGCAAGCTTTTTAAATTAATAGTAACAGATATTCAATTGTATACTGTTTTTTTTCCAAAGATTAATATAACAAATATAAATAATAGTTCGAAGATTTTTTAAAATTTAAGCTAATTACAAAAGGAGCAAAATGGAAATATTCATGCGGTCATTAAAATAGGTACGAAAATTAAATAGATGCGATAAAAAAAGAACTTAGTGAACTTATTAAAAATGCTGTTTAAAATATTGAAGCTTAATAAATGCATAGAATTGATAATTATCAAGATTATAATCTTGCGGCAGGTTTCTGTGGGAGTTCTTTGATTTTTTGCCATAAATTCTTTTTATTATTGAAAGCTTCCTTCCCGATTCGTTTCTTTAAGTCTTCCCAAATGTTTTCGATAGGGTTTAGGTCGGATAACTGGCTGGGATAATCCATATTTCTACCATTATTTTGTAAAAACCATTCACGTACTAGCGTCGAGGAGCGTTTTTGATCATTATCATGCATAAAATGCCACCGAAGTGGCATATTTCCCACAGTAAATCGTAGCATTACTTTTTGAGTACGCCCTTGTAAATAAATGTGTTCATTTTATTGGTTAGGAGGTGAATAGGTTCTAACTCCACACCAAGAGAAGCATCCCTAGATAATTATGTTGGCACCTCCGTGGTTAAAATTTTTCTTTGGTGAACCGCGATGGAAGCTCTTGTCCTTTAGGGTATCTAACATTTCGCCCAGTAACATTTCGAAATAAATTTATTTTTGTTTCATCGCTGCAATGAAGGTTGTACCATTTTCTCATATCCTCTGGCACACATCATGACTTGCGCTCTTGAGCAAAACTCTTCCTCTACCTTTCCTTTTTTCAGCAGAGGAACTTTACGAGCTATTCTGCCTGGTAGGTTCATGTTGTACAATCGTCGCCGTGCAGTTTTCGCTAATTCTACGTTGTTGATTTGAACTTCAATGACGTTTGATGACTTAAAAAATAATCCCTCATGGCTAGAGTCCCAACTAAGTTATGAATAGTGTAAGTCCTTTTCGTTTTCCCACCACTAAAATGCAAGATTTATCCGGAAAGTACATATTTTAGAGTTACGCAAAATTGCAATTTAAGTAATTTTAAGGGAATCAATAGATAAAGGCAGCGTTCCATTTGAATGACCGTATCTTTATATTATGAACGCAATTGATTATATCGTCGCTTGGCCCACAAAACACATCCAATATTATTAGGAAAGAAAAAAAATATTATCTATTGTACCTCAAATCTTTTACTTTTGAAAGCAGTTAACGCAAAATAATGTTATTTCATCTTTGAAATGCACCAATTGCGATTTATTTATTAATTTTTCTTTTCTCAATCAATATTTAGTGCTTACGCTTTTTACTATATTAATTCACCGTCGCCGCTTCAGTACTCACAATTTGGCATCGAAATTGCCGAAAATGCATTCACGCTCTCTCATCACTGCAATTGTTATTGTCGGCACTAACGTTGCCTACTTAGTTATGAGGCCTCTTCTATTCGCCAATTCTCTGCTCTCTATTCTCTGTTCGGCTCTCTTCACGAAAAATTTGCATGTGAAAGCAATAACAAAGTCATCAGGCAAGATTCGCCGCTAGCGAGTATGGATATGCCTCATAGAGTCGGTACAACTCACTATTTTCACAAAGAAATGTGATTTTCGGCAGCTCTTTTCTAGCAGTGGCAAGATATGTATGTTTATTTATACCATTCGCTATATTCGCCGTTTAGTTCTCCTCATTATCTTTCCACTTTCGTTTAGGAGTTCTTGATTTTCCGGACACTTTTCACTCGCATTTTTACCTGCTCTCTTTGACATATCACACGATAGGCAACCTTAAAATTGTAAGAGGTGAAATAGTAGGTCATTTCGAGGAAATTGTGAGCGGCTTGGCTTTGTGTTTTTGTATTAAATTTATTCTAGTGTCAGACGATGTCAAACAAAGGACATCGAAAGTGCAGGTATTTAAATATGTTATGATAAAAAATCATAGAAAAAGCTTCACGGATCGCAACTTTGAAAAGGTGAGGCTAATATTATTAGCCAATCGAAAGCCGCTATATAAAAATATGTAATATTTTAAATTATACTTAATAAAAAGAGTTTATTGTGTGTTCATGAATTTATTGTATTTTATTAATTAAAAATAATCTTTTTTAATCTCAAATTAGTGGTTTTGCTAAAATATTTGTTTTGGTACTAGGCTTTTTTTATCCTCTTTGAACTAGTACGAGAGTGGAATATTTGCGTTCGAAATCTGACAGTTGACCTCTCGTAGGACATCGCCATGTAAATTTCCCCAGTTGCTTGTATGGAAAAAAGACTGACTGGTTGGGCTTGCGACTCGTACTACTCGTACTAGTTGTGGGATAATTTACAACTAGTACAATTGCCTACAGGGTAGGTATGCATGTGTGCGTGTGTTTCAGCGCCGCCACCGGCAACTGCTGCAAGCTCATTGACATTTGTTTACTGACTCACTTAAATGGCAATTTCGCTGTGAAATTTAGGGAAAATGTTTCGCATGTTAATCAAATTTGAGCAAAGTGTCGCAATAAATTTGCCTTAAGAGCAATGGTGCGGGATGGACGATCAGCAGGCAATAGAGCAAAAAGAAAAAAAAATAAATAAATAAATAAAAAAATGAATAAAAATTAAAAAAAAAAATTATAATAATAAAAAGAACAAAAAATAAGAAAAACCAAAAACACAAATAAAAAAATATAAAAAAAATAAAAAAAGTTCAGCGCATGAATGAATTGAATGCTAAAAAATACGTAAACTTTGTTTTAATTGTCTGGCAAAAACAAATTAAAAATAATGCTCGAGTTTATCAATATTCGATGATTAAAAACAGCCATTTGTGCACAGAGATAATACATTAAATTTTAATTCAGATTCAGTTTTAATTGTGTACCAAATTGAAGCAATACTCCGTTTGTTTATATAAGCGTATTAAAATCTGTTTTCGCAAAATTAATTGCATTGCTAATTGAGGTGCGGTTTAATGCGGCAATAATAAAAGTCGAGAGTTGTTAAAAAACCCACACAACTTAAAGCACAGAAGGAGTATTTATATAACTTGACTTCATTTATCCTCTTATTTCAGACCGCATTTCAGTCGCCAAAAATGACTTTAGAATAAAACGAAGCTCACGGCGGATGCGTTGTTGAAAAGCTGCAGGTGGCAATAATTAGAACAACACGACTGGAAGGAGAAAAAAATTAACACTTGATCTTAAAAAACGGGCTGGAGGCGTTAAACCACTGTAGTGGCGCCAAAAACCTGTGAATTTTACAATTTTTTTCAGCAGAATAAATAAATAAACAAAAATAAAAAATAAACTCGTCTAAAACTTTTTTTAGAAAATAAACTGTGTACTTTACCTATATATACCTATATTTCCCGTGGTTCCTAGAAGAAACGTTAACTAATTCCTGATCCTTTTTTCATACCGAAGGTTTATCAGGTTTCCTGTTTTATTGGCTATATTAATCTTAAGACGGGTAGGGGATTCGCCTTCCGTATCCCTTGAAAATAGCTAAATTTTTCAATTTCCATAGAAAAAATAGCACCCTTTATTTATCTTTGACTTATTTTCTTTACCAATTCATAGTTATTCACAGCATTTAAAGGAAATTAAAAAAAAAAATTAATTTAACTTGAAATTCTTTGGAAAAATAACAACCAAAGCAACAAAAATAAATAACACACAATTTCGACACTGTCAATAAACTGTTTCTACAAACTTTAGTATTGAATTTTTTTGATTTCGTTTTATTTATCTCGGTTCTATTGCCACCTAACGAATTAATTTGCAGCAAATTTAAAGACTAAGTTGTAAACTATTAAAGACAATTTAATTGAAACCCGACCAGTAGCTGTTCAGCCACTTACCTATGAATAAAACGAAACTGCCATTATTTTATGTGCATAGATAGTAAAGAAAAATACGCTTAGAGTTTTCAAATTCGCTCACCGACACTCTTGAGCTGTGGCATTCGTATTGTGCAACCTTTCTTTATTGCTTTGTGGCCCAGTTTGTTCGTCAGAGCTTTACTTATATAATTTTTTTTTTTGGTTCTTTTCTGTGTTGCTATTGTTGCGGTTGAAGTTCAACTCGGCACAGATTATTTTATTAATATCTACGAGTGCAATGTCTCCTCAAAGATGTTGGTCAAGTTCGTCCAGATTCATTCTAACTGGTTTGTTGTTGTTTTATTTTTGTTTTTTATTTTTATTTTTTAGTTATATTACTCAAGTAATTGAATTATTTAATCGATGCGTTTTTGTGTATGCTTGTATTTGAGGTACGCACTTACATACATACATACATACATACAAGCATGTGAACGCATTTGTAAGTACTCAAAATGTCGAAATAAAGCTTAGCCTAGTTTTTCGTCCACTCTGCTCGAACTTTAATTGGCATTAATAATCAAAAATCTATGAGAACTAACTTAAATTAAAGTAAAGACGGTTAACTGTTAAGTCTTATTGGATTCAGTAATCTTTTTTTGTAAAAAAATGTTTTATAAAAATTTATATTTTTAGATATTTTTTCCATTTATCTTTAATAGATACAGTTAATGTACTTGTAAGTATGTATTTTTAGGTCCTAAAAAGCTTTCAAGTTATTGCTACTGCTTTGTCTGTGCGCGTGGGAAAAAGAAAGAAATAAATAAAAGCATAACACAATGAAATTAAAAGGTGGATTAAGCGATCTGTCTGCGTCAAGGACAAAAGCGACAGAAGTTTACTGGACCAGACAGTATTTAGACAGTCATTAAACGACATCCACCGGGAGACCGTCACCACCTTCTTAAGCTGCTGCCCTGTGAATGCCGTAATCGGAGTCCAACCACCACCTATAGCAGATTCAGAACTCCAGCTTCCCCGTGAGACACGTGTAACACTGGCACAACTACGTTCTGGATATTGTAGCAGGTTAAACTCCTACTTATCGAGAATCGACCCCGACATACCAAACATATGTCCGGCATGTGAAGCACCCCGCACGGCACTAACCACCTTTTCACATGCCCTCTAAAACCGACTCATCTAACACTCTTCTCCCTCTGGACCCAACCCGTCGAAACAGCATGTTTCCTGGGCCTACCTTTAGATGAGCTAGACGAGGACGACCGGTGATATGACCTACACTGGCGGCGCTTCCCTTACTGTTAACAAACAAACAAACAAATCTGTCTGCGTTACAAATATTTTTTTTTTAAACTAGTAACTATTATGAAGAAGTATGATAGATTTAACAGGTTTGCTCTTTAACTACGGCGAATGAAAAATTGTGAGGGGCACTTCGACTGCTACGTCACTCGGGCGATTCTGGAGCTCATACTCCCCAACATAAACGTACACGCGTATCAACTGACACGATGAAACTAATGCGAGCCCCATGTAAATGATTTCTCACCACCGTTTCGTTCCGTAGTATCGTAGATCGTTGTTTCATCGCGTCAGCTGATACGGGCGTACGGGCGTACGCTTACGTTGGTGAGTGTCTGCACCATTCAGCTGAATTCTGCACGATGATTTCACAAGTATTCACACACTCGTCCCATCAGTCGTTGTTCAGACGGCAACGAAGTGTCTTTGCTTTTTTTATGTGGATATCACTAACACAGGTGACATCAGCCTATTAGCTGATTCTGTCAAATACGCTCAGAATCGAATAACTGTCCTTTAAAAACGTTTCACCATGCATTATGAAGACAGTCGGTTCTAAGAACTGTCACTCCCGCAACGTTCCCCAAATACTTACGGGGAATATTTAGCCTGCCAGAAAAACAAAAATAACGGCATCGCCGATTGGAGAGATAATCAAATGCGAGATCAAAAGTCTTGCTGTGTAAAGAACTTTTAACTCCAAAGTCATAATTTAACGCATATTCGGAAAATTGTAAAGCCTGATTTATATTAACTGTGTAAACAAATCAAATCCGCTCTATTGCCAATACGCCAATAAGCCCGTTTTCGTTTTGCTGATTCTGAGCTGAATAATGAGAACAATTAGTATTTGCGAACTAGAAGAATTTTACTTTAAGTAGCCTAGACGGGAAGCGTAAATATTGGTGATCTCAAGCCTTTCTCAAAGCAATGCGCCAATGGTGGAACTTTTGATGTGTCTACCTCGTAGTTTGCGCAGGCAAAAGATATTAAGGAAGTACACCGATTTGCTGCGTTTCTGCAATAGATAATGGACTATCAAGTACTCGCAACGCCTTTTAGACGAAACTGTGGTTACACTTGGTGAAGAAGCTGCTGTTCCTGGTATTCCAGCAGAATATGAGATATTATATATAAATATACCGATCGAAGAGCAGTAAAGAATTTTTAGAATTCTAATTTTCGACTGATCAGCTTTTAGTCAGCTGATGCACTACGCAATGGGGAACTCAGAGTAGACCGCAGTCTATAAGGGCCTCTAGAATGGGTATTGCACACATTTAGGGGCAAACATTTTATTCTAAGCGGCCAAAAATAATAAAATGTCAGTTGAATATCGCTAAATTGTTGTTGCTCCAGAAAGTTTGCACTCACCGAACAGAAGAACTCTCTTGAGTCCCCAAATATATTTCAGAAATTACGAACACATTGGATGACATTGGAAGTCAAATGAATCAAGCGATGGAATCGTCACTGCAGTTCTAAGGCTCTGCTAATACTCTACAGGCATTTATTATGAAAATATTTTGCTTTAGCTGCACAACGCCGCTCGCCGATAGATGGAATAGCAGCCATAGTCTACTGCTGTAAGCGGCGGAAATTCATTAGGTTTCTAAAATTGTCTTATCATTGCAGTATTTTTCAACTTGAACGAAAGGCAGATAAACTATTACAATGCAAGATTTATTACTGCGCTTTAGCACTCATGCGACAATGCAAGTATGAGTTGGAAGATATTTCATTAAGACGCTAATTGCGCTAAAGATTAGCCTAGCGATTGTGGTTGAGTGCAGCGGAAAAGTTAATGTGCATACTACTGATTAGAATGACAATGAAATAACTAACAAAGGATACAATAGTTTCACAAGCATTCGAATACAAATTGAAATTTTTTTGAAAATGAGAAGTTAAGAAACTTAAAGATAAGCAGAAGTTGTGCAATTCTATTTATTTAGAAGAATGGAATGAAGTACAATTAGTGCCTTGTGCCTAGCTTGGGGCGACCATTGTACAGATCTTTAAGTAAAAACACTCTCAGCTGGTTATCAACTAAGATCCAATGATTCCATTCGCTCTGGTTGCATTAAAAAAAGGATTAGATTTCTTAGAAAATCGTAACAAAAAGTCGGAAAAAATGACAAATTTAGATCTTTCTCAATAGACACAAAACATTTAAATAGATAAGAAATATATTAAAAATATTTGTTATGGCAATTTGTTTATTGTAAAGATATTATTTTGTATTTTTGTTGATACTCCTTTGTTTTCAACGCGACCATAAAATTTCCAATTTGGCACAGCAACACTGGTAATAAACTCAAACAAAAAGACGAAACCCTTCCGCGAAAACACACCTAAGTGCCTGTCAAAAAATAGGAACAGCAAGGGTATTTTTACTAGTAAATTTGTAAAATTTGGGCCAGTGCTGGTGAACGATGCAGAATGGCGGGGTAGCGAAAGAAAGACAGATGGAGAGAGAGCGACGGATAAAGAGAGACAGAGAGAGACAAAGATAGAGAGAGAGAGAGAGAAAGGGACGGAGAGTAGGCTACGTGAGTTGCTTACGCTACATGTTTACATTTTATGGAGTTGTTAGATGAGCTTTTGATTTGTAGCCGCATCAAATCATCAATCAAATCTGCTATCCATTTATAGCCTTATTCAGTTTTTTACCGTCAAATTTCCGGACTTTCAATTATCTTTATATTAATTTAAGCAGTTAAATCTAAATGCCCATCTTCTCTACCTCTAATGGGTCCAAGGGAAGACGGCATAGTAAAGGGATTTCCAATAACAAGTGTCATTCTTGACATATGGTATATACATAATACGTTCACATTCGGAATCTATGTTAGTCTCATGACAAAAAAAGAGCTGCTTCCGATTCATAAACCAACTAGCAGGTAGTGATCAAACAAAAAGAATTCAACATTGCACATGATTTGGCAGCACTGCATTATTTTCATTGTGCTGAACTGATATGTAATTCCACTAATTTCATCCCGCCCGAAAGTACGCAAAATAGTTTGAACAGTCGAAAGGCAAGCGTCCGATTTCTCATCACATGTCGCTCAAAATGTTATGTAATTCTACTGATGTTCAAAGCGTTCCACCTGGTAGTGTGCAAAATATAACAAAATAAAATATTTATACTTATACTTGGAAGCACTGGCCTAAGCATTTCACATGAGAGCTTAGCGGCCATAAACACTGCCGCTTGAACATAGCTAAGTTACTGTTGCTTTAGCATACAAATTTATTTCGCTTAGCGAGCAGCGGAATTCTGTAGCGAGCAGAGAAGTGTTGAACCAAAAGCGACAAATGTTTTTTTCCTTCTCCGATAAGTTGAATGAAATAAAGTTAAGACAATATAATAATAGAAGAACTTGTTCATTAAGTGTACGCTGCTGGAAACTGGTGAAACAGATTTACAATTATTATAGTTTCCCAGCTAGAACGGGTGTACCTATTCTGACGATATGACCTATCCAGCGGAGCCACTAGATATTTATTCGCTGCATTATGTCTTTTCGCGGTAAAGTTCATACAGTCCATTGACTCCGTCGACTTATTTGTCATTACCAACGAGCAAAGCTCGATAGTTTTCCGCAGCTTTTTTTTTCTCTCGAACACTCCACCGTCCAAGTTTCTGCGTCATGCAAAAGGAACAGCATGGTCAGAGTCTTAGGTTAGGTTAGGTTGAAACGGTTGCCCTGTGGTACACACTCGGGATCATAGTCCATTGTGGTGGCGCGGGGGAGCTTGTCCCTATATCTCCTAAAATCTGAGTGTGCTTTTCAGATATCTTAGAAAATAACTGATTTCTGCAGAACTGAGATCTTCCAACTCATTAAAAAATTGTTTACCCAGAATAGTAAACCTGAGTCTAGATAGAGCAGGACAGTGGCACAGTAGGTGCGAGATTGTCTCTTCCTCATGCTCAACTAGACAACTTCTACAGGAGTCATATGCTTGCACACCCATCCTTTGGGCGTGTCTACCTATTAGGCAGTGCCCTGTTATGGCTGAAATCAGTGTGGTAAGACTGTGTTTATTTTGGCTTAGCAGAGATTCTGTGCGTTTAGCATTGAGAGTCGGTTACAGTTGTCGGGTGATTCTGCTGGTGATTTCCTTACTCCATCTTTCGTTCGCTGCTCTTACGATTTCTTCAAGGATAAGTAGCTTGCATATTTGTAAGGGTAACTTTATGTCATTGTTTATCTACTCATCGCTCAATTTGGTGCCAAGTCTCACTAGTTCATCGGCTCTACAGTTACCCTCAATGTCGCGATGACCAGGAACCCGTATTACCTTTAGTTGAAATGACTAAGCCATCCCTTGGAGATTGTTGACTGTTTTGTGAGGGATTTTATCCCCGCTTGGCTATAAGTGAAAATGTAGATATCATTTCCGGATATCGCATCACACTGTATCAGTGTCGCGGGATTCATTATTGCTATCCGTTCAGTCTGAATGACACTACAGTAGTCCGGAAGCCGAAAACTGAAAGAGATTACCTGAAGTTCGGAGTATACACCTCCGACCACCCTGCCCTCAAACTTTGAGCTATCTGTGTATACATGGATGGACGCGCCCTGTTTTAGATCGTCCCGTTCCCCCTCTTCCCTTGAGGGTAGGAGGGTCGTAAACGCTGCAGTGGCAAGTGTAGGCGGGATTGCATAGTCCAACAGTCCGGGGAGCCCCTAAGTGCCTTCAGTGGTGAGAGAGTTATAAAGTGTTATTCTTATTAGTTGAGAGGTGACTTTACTAGTCAATTGCCTACTTAGTTCAAAGAAGTGCGTTGGATTTCAAGTCTCCTATTATTATCGGTGTAAGTGCTGACTCGCAATCAAACCAAGGATTATAGATTACCAGGTTTGGCCACTCGAAACTAAATTGTTAGAGTAACTTCGGCTGCCACGTCACCGGGTACTCGACAACAGAATTCTTCGCGTTCCTTTCACACGCATTCACCCGGTCTCCTAATCGTCGTTGTGCAGGCGACAATGAAGTCGCACGAGTGGATACTGTGTTAATTTTTTTCCTATATCACCAACACAATCTCAGTATTTGCGTAAACCAATCAGTTGATTCTTTGAAATCTGCTGAGAGCCGGTTAAAGGTCGCTCAATTTCGTTGTTCACCATAGCTGCAGGCCAAACCTGGTAATCTATCATCCTTGAACTGCTTGGAAGAAAGAAATACTTGTGTACGGATGGTCAAACCTTCTATCATTCATATTCCGTGTCTTAATTGTATGCAAAAAGGAAGGCAGAAAATTTAACCTTATCCTAACCGGAAGAAAGTTTTCTACGAAAATACTCGAGTATAATTGCCTACAAGTGCGCTATTTGGAAATCAGTAAGCACGGCCGCGCGCTAGGCCAAGTTCCGGGTACTTTTTACTCTTTGTATTTGCTGTTTGCAAAGTAAATACTTACAAGGTATTGTTGCTGTTGATCGATTTTTTACTTACGTATACATTAACTGATTTCTGCTTGCTCGTGCTCGACGACAGAAGTGAGAGTGAAGCAGAGTAAGTAATTGCATTGCGAACGATTGATTATCTTAATCGGCGATTCAAATGCCTTTGTGCAGTTCTTTAATTCTATTATGGACAAATTATTATTATTATTATTTATTTATTTTTTTTGTGGTGAAATCTGCTAGTTAAGCGTATATAGCGGCACCAATTGGCACTAGACGTTCGCTGTCCTATACTTTGATTTTGAAGTGATCAAATTACAAATACAAATAATTAAAGCAGAAATTGTAGACGCTCTGGCTTCCCTTTTGAATGCAAAAGATTCAGCAAAGAACTTGCAATATTGGACCGTTGCTCTAAAGGCCAGTTTTTCAGTGCTCGTTTAACTGTGGTGAATTCCTCAAACTGAGTTCCAGCCAACAAAATTGGTGGTTAAACTAACTTAAGTGTAACTGGAAAGAAAGGTTAAACTAGTACTAAAAAACAGGTGCTAAAAAAACTAGAGTAATAAATTTTACGACACAAAAACAAAACCAATTTCAATTGCTTCTAAATTGACTGCAATTGCCTACAATTGGGTGTGTATTATGAAATTCCCTACAAATGGGAAAAAGTTAGGCATGGGTTTTGTTTATTATTTTTCATCTGCAATATTCAAATGAGGCATATCGAAAATGCTGGAAGTAAACCACGCAAATGGAGTCAGGGGTATCTGCTAATTAAAAAAAAATGTATGTTGTTGTTGAGGTCGACTCATACTCTTAAACTTGAAAATAAAACTCTTAAGTATGCATTCAAAAATATTTATATTTATATAAATTTTGATAGAATCGGAGTTGATATGTAAGTCATTGTTTAAAATTAGTCGAGCCTAAGCTGAAGCGCCACATGTACGGATCATCGTACATCCTTGACCATTTTGATCAACGTTTATTCGGCAGCCAGTGTCTTGAAGCTTTACCTTTATCTTTGGCTCAATGTAATAAGCAAAGATTTTGCAGTGCGGGCCTTCATGTGGCCATAAGCCTGGCAGCCAGTGGTGTAGAAGGTTGCTGTAAAGCCAAGCTTCAGCCCTTCTACTATTACTTACTATTTTCCCGATCAGAAAACAAATTATATTGTTGTTGTTGTTGTTGTTGTTGTTGTTGTTGTTGTTGTTGTTGTTGAAGCAATTTACTTAGCCCTAGTCACCGATCGTCGTCGTCTAACTTTTCTAGACGATCGTCAGGAGACTCTTCAGGAGACAGATGACGAAAGAAGGGTGCAGTTTCGACAGGTTGGGTCCAGAAGCACAGGCATGTTAGGTGAGTGGGCTTGAGAGGGTATATGAATAGGTGGTAAGCATTGTGCGGTGTGCCTTCGCATGCCGGACATAAGCCAAAGTTACGCGTGTCTCGCAAGGCATCTGAAGCTCTTCGTCTACAATTGATGGTGGTTGGCCTACGACAACGGCATTCGCGAATCGGGAATTTAGGAAGGTGGTAAGAGTCTCCTAATAGGCTGGGTTAGGTTATGGTGGTAGTCGGTCCGTATGACCAACTCACTTAGACCTCACAGGTCCGTTGTGATACTACTGTGCGACACGGGAACCTTGTTTATTTATTTTCATGAAACCATTTTGAGGCTCTTATGAAGCGCAAGATTGGTCTGGTCCCCGCGCCAGATAGTTCTGTACAAGAATTGAAAAAGTGTTTACCTAGACAATCTGCTCTGAGACTACTCCTAGTCTCAAGGAATGCCTTCCGAATAACCAGTGGCCGGTGACACTAGCCACGACCTTTGAGATATCTTCTCTTGAGAGGCTAAGCAATTCCTTTGCTCTTTTCTTGTTTATTTGCGGCCATAGTAGCCTGGCTGTTACACTTGTATCTTCATTTCTCCATGACCTATTGGCCTCTTGGGTAATGCTGTTTTTTATTATTAATTTACTCGTGGCCGAAGGTATTCTAATGGTACTTTTATCACGGAAGAGTTGAAGAGCAGTACCTTTTCTGGCTAGCTCATCAGCTCTACAGTTTCCCTCAATATCTCTGTGCCCCGGAACCCAAATAAGGCTGGCCTTGACGCTAATATCATTTAGGGCTACTCAGCATTCCTGTGCAATCTTTGATCTTAGTATAGCCGCATTCATAGATTTAATGGCCGCCTGGCTATCCGAGAATATATTTATATTCGTTTTTGTTACGACAAGCGTGTTTAGATAGGTAGCCACTTCTTTTATGGCTAGAACCTCGGCCTGATAGACGCTGCAGTAGTCTGGTAGTCGAACGGATAGTTCCAGTCCTAATTCTTTCGAAAATACTCCATAGCCAACCTTATGGTCTAGCTTGGAACCATCTGTATAAAAATTTAATTCCGCCCTTCTCCATGGCCTTGGTATTTGCCACTCCCTTCTTGACGGTATACTTGTCTTGAAGAACCTTTCAAAGATGAGTCTATTTCTTGTTTGTGACTGTTCAGAGTGTGCAAAATACAGGCGTGGCCAAACCGCCGTTCTTTCCATATCGCCATACTTTTTAGTCTAAGCGCCGAGGCGGCGGCCACGTTTTTCCTACGAGATTTAGAGCAGGCAAATTGATTAGCACTTCTAGCGCTTTGTTTGGGTTAGTCCCTAAAGCATCAGAGATGCATAAAAGAGCTGTTCTTTGGACCTTACTCATGATTTTAGCGTAGTACGCCTTTAGAGTAGATGGCCACCATACAAGTATTGAGTCTCCTAATGAAACTCGTTAAACGTCTGTCTATGTACTGTCCGCTCCAGTAGTTGCAGATGTTTTTTTGGCCGGGATCTCGTCATGGCACGTACCGGAATGACCCGGATTTTTCGCGACCAGTAAACTAGCCCGGAACACTCACTAAACCTCACAAGACAATATATCCATGCATTCCGTCGCCAAAAAAGCTTTGACGGATTCGGAAACTTGTGTGTTTTTTTTCTTCCGCAGCCAAATCAGTATCTCGACTCTTCTGCCCAACTCTCAGTTCATCGTTCCAATAACGGTTAGTATTGATCACTTTACTGTCATCATCACCTGTTGTTCCTTCAACAACAGGGTTTTGACCTTTCGCCACTGCTGCAGATCTCCCTAAATGTTTTCAGCATTTTTCTTGACGTACCCGTACAGTTGCCTCAAAAAATGCTAATTAAGTTTTCACGAAAAAATCAAGCGCATATTTTCTTTAAAGAAATTTCCGTATAATTCCCAACTTCTTTTCATTTTTTAGCCATTGATAGCAAAGTTTTGAAAATAATTATTTATCGCTTGCCTATATAAAAAGGCCAATTATTTTTTCTCAGATTTTTGTCATAAACTAAGTTTTGTTTTTCCCTTAGTATCTTTGTTGATTTTTTCGTTTGATTTCTTTATTAGTATCCTAAACTTCAAGTTACTAAGTGAAAACTCGTGTTATGCTGCCTTATAATTAGAGGGAAGCACCAGCAAACAGATGCCAAAATTCTACTGAAAATTACAAGTTAAAGAAAAGCACAAAATAATGACTACCCAAAAGTCCCCAGCCAAATGACTAAACAGTTGTAAACAACATTAACATAGTGCGCACAAAAACAGCAACAAACAACACAGCGCAAACAACGCGTTGATTGCATTGAAAGAAAGCTGGCTGCCACATTTCAAAGAGTCAAGAAGGAAAATTTTGGAAAAATAAGCGGCTGGTTGATAAAAAAAGGGTCGCATTAAATTAAAAACGAGACCGCAATGATAATATAATGATAATGATTAATTAAATGATTAATGAATTCAAAGTAAAAATAAATATGAATGTGTTGGTGAAAAAGTGGGGAAGCACAAAACGACGAGGAAGGTAAAAGAAAAGGAAATGAGCAGATATAGAAAACAAAAACTTCGTATAAAATTTCCCAAATAACACAACTTGGCGTACGAGATCACGAGATACATGTTGCGCATAAAAGATGTTAAAATAATACAAGCCATAAATAAATAAATAGAAAAATTGTCTAACCTTTTCTATTACCAATGGAAATTTAAAAAAGAACAAAAATAAATAGCAACAACTAAGGGGCACAATGGTATGAACATTTGCGAGAGACCGATTTTCAGTAGAATCACAATTCAACGGCAATGAAAACAAACAACAACAAGAACAACTATTTGTTTACAACAAGAATAATAACTACAACAGCACAAAAGATAACAACTCGCCTGTGAGTGCAAGCGCACAATCAGCTGGCGGCGCAAAACTCACATACATAAATGTACATTTTTATACAGAATCTCATGAAATGTAATATTAAAAAAAGAACACTGTGCAGTTCCAGCAGATGCACACTCACAATCACACAACACACAAACCTCATATGACACTAGAGGGGAAGTCCAAGTTTGATAAAATGCTAGAATGCCTAGATCGAAGTGGAAAAATTAGCGTAACTTTGCCATGACGAAATTGTAAGTGAGGCGTTTGAAAAAAACGAATATAAAAATGCTCAGAAAGTCAACTTTTGTAAGCAAAAATTCAAAGCTGGGTTAAGTTAAAGTAGACAGAAAAGATAATAGAAAGAAAAAAGTTATTTGCAAAAAAAAAAATTCTACAATTACGCCAGCTCAACAGCTGCTTCAACAAATTCACCGCAATGTGCGCAACCTCATAGTGAAAAGATTTTTAGAGGTGTACTACCTAGCATACTATTATTCGGCTCTTAGTAATTTGACAGTTATGCCGACGTCATTCGCTTTGTGTTTCACGAAACTAAAACTAAATTTTGAGAAACACAAAACGAATGACGTAGAATCAAAAAAATTTGCTTTTTCACCATACCTAACGAACAAACCTGTCAACCTGCTGTATTCGCTCATCAGTGACAGAAGCCTGAAGTATTGAAATTAATATCTGGTTAAGAAATGCTGCCATTTCACCAATTGCAAATCGTTTCGCTATTCATGTCGCAAGCAGCGACTTCCCCGTCTTCGGAGTGTGTCAGCGGTGAAGCAGAAAAGTAGCACCAGTTAATGGATACGGCTTATGACTCAGTATGTTATTGGTTCTGGTCGAGGATGATAGATAGACCTGGTAGTCTGCTCTCTCACTATGGTGAAAAAAAATTGTGAGAGGAACTTTCGCTGCCACGTCATTTCATGCATATTCGTACACTCGTCCAATCAGTCTTTGCTCAGATAGAAACCAAATGTCATTGGCTGATTTTTTTGAAGTGAAACTTTTTAGGCGGCGATGGACGAGCGAGAATGGAGAGTAAAATTTCAAGGCCATGCAACGTTTTGGGCATTTTCGTTCCGCGAGAGAGAAAAAAGATATAACGTTATATATATCTTAGATACACTTTAGGCTATTTTTCCTGAGTTTTTCCTTGTGGTTGCTAATTTCTAGTGAGAAATAACAATGCACTTTTTGGCACTTGTTTGTTGGTGCAAACTTGTAGGAAATATATTTTTGGTGCCTACTTTTTGGCGTTATATTTTCTTGTTGCCTACTGTTTGAGGCGTTTTTTGGTCCCAATTTTTTTGGCGTTTCTTGGTGCCTACTTTTTTGCACTTATTTCCAACATTTTAATTTATTTGAAGCTAGTAATTTTATTTCTCTCCACGAATAGCCGGCCTTCTGCGCCTCTGCATTCACCTGTCACCTCCAGGCGTTGGCTGGTCTCCCGCGTTTGCGCCTCCATTCGAGTTATAGGAGTTCGACTGTACTGGCAATCGCAAGTCACAAAAATTATTACCATTTTTCTTTTGCTTGTATGCACTTCATTTCATAGTTACTATCACAAAACCCCGGAATTTTCTTCTAGGCCGCATTTTCTCACGGAGCTGTTGATAGTCGTAAAATGAAATTCAGTCGACTTGCCGATTGGTCAGTGTAGCGATTAGCGATTTGATGTGACCGAATGCGTGACTATTGAAACCCGGGGTTATCACTGCATTTGCGTAAACTTTCTAGTAGTTTTCAATATCTAATCAAGCGCAATTCGAAACTTTTTAGCTTAAGCACGAAATCTGATTTCCTCTCTTTGATATGTATCTTCATATACACACTTGTACATAGTTACAATAACTACACACACATCTGAATAGTAATAATAGCACTTTTAAAAATGGGATCGTAAAGTTATCAGTAACGCTGCTGCTGATGCTGCTGATCTCTCACGCTTAGGTTAGCAAACAGCAGAAGCAACATTGTTTATAAGCGCTTGCCGCCGTTGTGCGTGTAACAAAAAAAATATATAAATATGTATGAATTCATGTGTTAGGGCGGGTCGATTTGTATGGCACGATTTTTTTCGACATCGTGCGACTATAATTTTTCCCCCAATCGAGTGACATCGTTAATTTTTTTTTAGCCATTCGTGTCTGACAAAAATGCTCTACAACTCGTATTAATTATTGCTCATATTGCTCCATACGTAAGAAGATAACCATTTTTTGTGATCTTGGTTTTGTGAAAGTGCGCTATAACTCGTAAACTCTGTGGTGAGAGTGCTACAACTCGTAGTCTTCGAGTCAACAAATGGTAGAATGGCGCTCCTCCCTCTATCTTATCTTTATCGATTTCCAAAAGGCATTCGATACACTTCATCATCAGTCAATTTGGGATGATTTGGCTTATATGGGTCTGCCATCAAAACATATTGAGCTTACAGCAGCATTGCTGCCGCATTTTGCACAAAAAAGAACGGAGTGGACGTATAAAAGCCACGACGGGCAAAAGAGGAGGGTGTTGAGTATTTGCGGATTACGAACGGTGATGTTAGCCGTTTTATGCTACTCTGTATCCAAAATGTGAGAACCAAGATGCATAAATCTTAGTCCCGCGAGAGCGGGGTGACTAAAGAGAAGATGCTGAGATAATTCCACATCATCCTTCATACAGAACTCTAAGTAATTTCAAGTCTCACGGCATGCATACCTCGTGGATAGTGCCCCGGGAGGTACCTCCGAAGTTTGAGAGCTGAAATTATGTTATCTTCAGAATATGCCTCGAACATCTCGGATCCACACTTAGCCAGAAGGATTTCGCAACCTCACAAGCTTGTGTACTTCCCCAGCGCTCGATGAGTTGCCGCGAAGCCCTGATTCCCTCCTATGGCGGAAAACTAATATACCTCACAATTCCCTTGTCTGGCCAGCTCGTCCACCTCGCCGTGTCCCGCAATGTCTATATGACCGGTTTCCCAGACTGGTCTGATGCAATCGAAAGTGAAATCAGGCATTCCCTAACCAATTTCGAATGCACCATGATTGCCGCCTGCCTATTGGAGTGAATATTTACTCTCTTGATAGTTATTACGCAAGTGAGTAGCCAATTAGCTGCTTCTTTGGTTGTGGATCTCCAGTCATCCGGTAACCTGAATTTGAGTCTAAGTCTGTCCAACTTCGAGCTATCCGTGAACAGGTTCACCAAGCCCTGCGTCCAAGTGATGCACCCAGTTCCCTCCTATCTTCAGGGAATATGGCTGGAGAAAGTTCGGCCTGGACTAAGCAAGGATATACTGTTGTCAGGCGAATGAACCTAAAGTTTTTAAGGATACTTGAGTGTTCGTAAGTGAGGTCTAGCCTGAAGCCCGAACCTCTCAGTCTGATTGCGATACGTGCATCGGGCAGTTTTGCTCGCATTGTTTACAGGTACCACATTTTACATTACATTAAGTGCTAGAGTAGGAGTTGTTCGGAGTGCCCCACTACCTCCAGACCTTTGGACCCCCTCCATCTTCTTAATTGATGTTGTCCTTTCCAGCGAGTTCCACCAGACAATGACTCCATATAACAAAATTGGCTTTTAAATGGAAGCATCACGAAAATGGCACTGGACTGCGACCCGCAAGGGAGCAGAAGTCGTGGTCGACCAAAAAACAGTTGAAGAAGGTCGATGTTGCGCGTACTACCAGATACCGACATCTCATGGGACGTTGCAAAAACAACAGCACAGAACCGTGTACGATGGAAGAGTCTTGTCGAAGACCTATGCTGCCGAGACGAGTGAACAAGGAAAACAAATTGTATTATTGAGCCAAAATACAACTCTAGGAGAGAGGCTCCATCTTTTGCCAATAGCGCCCTTGCATTCATATTGGGCTATTGTTGCCTTTTTTACCCACTCCTCAATGTTAGGCTTCCACGATAGCTTACCGCCAAGGTCTTGGTAATTCACCTTGACAGAAAGCACCAATATAGTGTCCCCTATTGAGGAGAGTTGAGCTCTGGGTATTTTATAGTTCCTCGTGAATAGGCCGAGCTTCGTTTTAAGAGGATTCACCGACAAGCCGCAGTCCGCTGCTCATAGAAAACAAATCATATTAGTTGTGGCGCAATCGATTGGAATTCGCAAGGACGCAGGCGAAAGGGTAGACCCGCGCAAACCTGCAGAAGGAACCTGGAATCAGACATGACTAGAACCGGCATAGCTGGTCCAGATGCTGGCGCTTGACAGAAACAAATTCAGGAAAATTGTTATGGCCCTACGCCTCGCCCAGCGGAACAATAGGGAGTAATATACTATATACTCGTAAATTTAACTCTTAATTCCGAAAAAAAGACAAAAAAGCTTGCCCGCCCTAGTATATATGTATGTATGAATGTTTGCTTACAAATGATAGTAATGAGGCCAAACAGAAGAATATTATAAAAAACTGTATATTAAATAAATATATATATACATATACATATAGATGTAATCACTTACATATGTATATATATTACAGCAAAAAATATTTCATTACAAGGGCACTACTTGCATACAGAACAAAACTGAAACACTTAGTGCTTTACAAATTTTAATATTTACGGAAATGCAAATAAGCAGATACGTGCGTCTGTATGTATGCACGTATTCAAGTATGCAATCAAAGTGTGGAAAACGCTATAGATAAGTAAATATTAATGAGAAGACCCAATTACATACAAACTCCATCACGCCGCCACAACTCGTCAACAAACCGACGCTCCAATTGAAATGAAAGTAAAAGTGCTCGGCACATAAGTGGTGATATTATTGGTGTTGTTAGCACAAAGGAAGTGGTATGCAGTAGTTGTTGATGCAGAGGGGAAGATGGGTGTATTCACCATAGTTATTGTGATGCTCAGTGCTCCAACTTGAAATTGTAACTCTTAGAAGAGGAAACAGCCGGCATAACTGGTTACATTGAAACATGAAAGAGTTGCTATGCCACTCGCTTGCTATGCACGTACATATGTATGTATGTGTGTATATGTATATTGTAGTTGCTGATTACAGCCACAATAAGAAGAACAACAATAGCAACAAACTTAAGCATGCAATAATAGCAACAGCAAAGTTTTTTGGGTGATGTAAAGTAAAGTGAAGTAAATGGCAAAAGCCATGGCGACCATGGAGCGGCGCAATAGAGCAGACGCCGCACTACAAATGAAGAATAAATGCAGAAGGAGAAAATGAAGAGACAAACTGAGCTGAGAATAACTTGCGTTCGTATTAAAGTCAGCACAAATAATCGTAATCAACAGCAGCAACAACGAATAAACATTTTATAAGTACGTTGGGAATGCAAATAAAAAAATAAAAAACGCTTGTAACGATAAAGTAAAGGAATGCAAAAGTAGTGTTGCCATTTTTTAATACTAACTGTGAACACATTTTTTTAAATAACTTTAACTAATTATTATAATGATTTTATGTACGAGTATATGCCCTTTTTTATATATTTTTTGAACACTTTTTAAAATTTGAAATTAATTATTTTTAGCTTTTATGACTGAAGCGTTAAAAACTGCCTTAAGATTGCCGAAAACTTGCTAGGCTTTTTTACGCGGTTACCAATGTCTTTAATTGAGCCACCGTTAGCGGATATTACACTGTCAAGATAGTAAAAGCAGTCGACTTCTTGAAGTTCTATGTTATTAATTTGGAATTTCCGCGTGCAGGTGGTGTTGATCCGCATTATAGTCGATATCATTCCATACAATCCCCAAGTTATAGCTATTGTTGCAAGGGCAGTCTCTCTCATAACCACGTCCAAACCAGCATTAGCAAGCAGCGGCGATAACACAGAGCCCTGACGAATACCCATCGTGACTTTTATACGTCCACGCAGCTATGTTTTGTGTTTTTTGAAGTTTTTATTTTTTTTTCAGAAAAATTTGAATTAGGAAAATAGCATAAAGATTAGTGTTAATAGAAACTAATTTTTTAGTTACTTCGTATTAGTTTCTTCAAAATTATTCGACAGCTCTTGGCTTAATACAAATTCACGGAGAATTTTTTCTCCTCATTGCTCCGATGAATAAAAGTCCCTAGACAAGTTGCTTCCCTTTCCTGCTTAAGAAAACGAACTTTGTAAAAAATTTATAAAAACTCCAAAAACTTTCAACAAAATTTCAAAATTTTTAATCAAAATTAAAAAGGAAAATCTGGTTTATAGTTGATGAAATTTCAGTATAAGTCCGGATTTACACAGGGAAGCATTTGGAAGGGAAGCATTTTGTTCGTGAGCGAAGAGCGAATGGAAAAATGAGAGAGGTTTTTGTTTGCCTATACGGCCACGCTTTGTGCTTCTTATTCGTGTTGTCAAATTTAAAGTAATTAACGTCAAATTCAACGAATCTTGTCGAAAACAATTGTACCTGAGTGACCGCGAAGGAAACATCAAATGAGAATTTCCAGTGTCTCACTTCCACTACCACATTTAGCAAAGTCCTCAACCATCTGTGCGATCCTTCGGCCAGAAAAATATGAAACACATGGTGCTCCAAACAGTGAGAAGACGTTGTTCTTAAGCAACGACAGGTGAACATTTCCACCACTTAGGACTGGTAGCGGCAGGCTAATCACCTACCCGGGCAGAAATCAAAGCGATTAACGAAACTAACGCAAGACAAGTCTTGTCGAGGCCCTATACTCCCAAGTAGAGTGAACAAGAGCAAAAAACAGAAGAAAATTCTCGATGTCTCTGTGTGAAAATCGAGACTAGCAAAGTGCAAATCTCAGGTCGCTCATAATTCTCGTTTAATTATGGTATTTCCGTAAGCATTGTCTTCATAAACAAAAAGTGAGGTACATTCGTTATATTTTTTTTGTTATAAATTTTGATAAAAATATTTGGAATTTTTATAAATATTGCAAAAAGTTTGAAATTTGTACAATTGCTCCCTCCTAAGGAGCTGGTTCGATTCCTCGGTATACTAAATAGTTATAATTAAGTAATTAGGGGCGCACATTATCTAGATCAATCTGGTCGCAGTGTATAGGTATAAAGGCCTGGGCCCAGTATTAAGGCCTAAGCCTAACCCGTACAGCCATTACGATTACCATTAATGAAAATGGAACCTCTCAACTGGTGATACATTTTTGTTGCCTTCTTTTAAACCTTAGTTGAGATTTTCGTTAGAGATATATTACGGCTTCCGGGCAAAATGAAATATTTTATTTCCAACCCTTAGTAGAAGGCATCTCTAGTTAGCCAGATTGCAAGATTGCCAGATTGAAAACTTCAGTACACTACATAAGACTGAAGGCTACGCATGTGTCAATACTGATTAGGTTATATTCTCTACGAGATTATCACAGTACCTCATACAGACCCAGTTCCTTTATTAAACTCAGGTTAGAGGTGGGTTGTATTGAGCGTATGTGCCTTTCTTCTGGGCGCAGTTGGCCAAGATGTCTCAACCTTCTCCGCGCTACAGTCAAGAAGAAGGTGCATTGGAGTCTCCTAGGATTGGTCTCAGAAACGACAAGAGTCCGTAGACCAAATCCCAATCATGTTCTGATTACTTAGCAGTTTGCAGTGGTCTGAGAGAATGTTCGTGGGCATTCTTAGTTTCGTTTGGGGAGGTTTATGAGTTTTTCGAACATCATTTGTTTGTACCCACCCAATAAGGATTTCGCGTGGCGTAATTTGAAGCAAACAAAACTTCCTAGCTCTTCACTCCTAAGTTTCTCCTTGTTGGTGTGTTGCCCCATAGCGAGGAAGGGCTCGGGTCCTCCTAATAGCGAGGTCACAGCCTCTCTCGCCAATGCATCTGCTATTTCGTACCCAGTCATACCTCTGTGGCCTGGGAGCTAAATTAGACGGTTGCGATTGTGCATTCGTAGTAGTTCTATACACTCAAGAACCAGTGGGGACCGGAAATTTCTGCTTACTGATACTCGGAGCTCAATTAATTGATCAGAATTAGGTACTGAAATATAAGCTTTGTTATTTTTTTTTTTGCACGAACAACTACTTTATTTCCTCCATGTTGTCATTAACCAAGTCTATAGTTTCATTGTTTGTTTATTGATTTACTAACACCCACCACATAACGGTAATTTTCAAAACAACAAAAAATCATGATATATCTATTGCAAACGAAGTAAAATTACTAAAATTTGCTACAAATTATGAACCCATCGAAATAAATACATCGCAAGTGGAATTTTGAGAATTGCGAAATGCCTCGCCCACCTTTATATAACTGTGTTTATAATTCCATAACGGCTTATCGAACTCACTCAAAAATCACCCCCAATTTTTATATTGCTAAGATTAAATGCCCTCCGAAGCTTTGTTTAGTTTCTTTCTTGCCAACAAGTGCTACTTTGGACTAAGTAGGCAACTG
>JAYXIM010002712.1:0-32375 GCA_037575425.1 Anastrepha fraterculus
AAAGTTCGTTAACATCTCATGATAGCGAACACTATTCATAGTAATTGCCTGAACGGCCGCATTTTGGAAAAAATACTGCCCGATGATGCCGCCGGCCCATAAACCGCACCGAAAAGTTACTCTTTGTGGGTGCATTGGGTTTTTGGCAATCTCTCTTGGATTATCATTCGCCCAAATGCGCCAATTCTGCTTATTGACGAATCCACTGACGTGAAAATGTGCCTCATCACTGAAGATGATTTTCTTCGAAAATTGGTCATTCACTGTTGCCATTTCCTGCCACCATTCTGATCATTCACGACGCTTGAAATGGTCAAGACGCTTTAGTTATTGAGTCCATTGCAACTTGTAAGCGTGTAAATGTAAGTCGTTATGCATAATGTTCATCAACGACGAGCGGGAGAGGTGCAATTGTTGGGCACGACGACGAGTTGAGTTGGACGGCTCTTCAACCACACTATCGCGAACAGCACCAATATTTTCTGCAGTACGAGCTGTACGAGCATGCAATGGTGTTTTTACATCTCCAACAGACCCGGTTTGCTGAAACTTTTGCACAGTTATTCCGATTGTACGCACATTTGGACGATTAAATTGACCGAAAAAATCACGAAGTGCGCGATATGCATTTTGATTTGAACGCCTGTTTTCATAATAGGCCTGAATAACTTGAATGCTTTGTCCGATTGTGTGTCTTTCCATGGTTCAAATTGAATTAGTCTGGAATTGAAAAATGCCAAGTGAAGTGCAGAAAAAATCTCGACGTTTAGGTGTGGTTCACATTCAACATCGGCCTTTGAAATTTAACCACCCTTTAGTAACATACCCATGCTCCCACTACCAACAACAGACACTTCTTTACTCATTCTATTCTTACCTCTTCTACATACTTATGTTCTTACATCTCTTCTTCGCGTTTCTCAATTTGCTCCCTTACTAACTGATCTTTTCTTTAATGGCATTATCTTAACCAATCTCTTTCTCTTTGTTACATAACAACAACAACTATTTGCATTTTGACACTCACTATTAGCATTTAAGCTCATATTTGTTAACTTAGTTGTCAGAATTGTCTAACCTTGGAAATCATTGAGAGAGCTACGTACCTTCGAAAAGAACGGATTATTATTATATGGCAAATATTTCATTAAACCAGGTCTTTAAAGAAGCCACTCGTGACTTCTACACACTGAATTACGCTTTCCAGCTTCGTTACATGAAGTTAAAGGAGTCCAAAAACCGCACTGTCTACCTGATACGCACCAGCCATGACCTGTGCATGCGTTTGTGGTGCTCAGAAAAAAATCTTCTCTTTTTTTTTGTTTTTTTGCATGTCCTTTTGTGTGGGTGCATAAACGACACACAAGTCATGCGGCAATATTTGGCCAAAAGCCAAATGTGCAAACCACAAGAACAAGTGCAAAAACAAACGAAACGAAGCGAAACGTGAGTTTAAGTCAATAAGTCGTAATTTTCCTGCAATGCGAGTTTTTATAAGGTGCACATACATGCGCACATATCAACATATTTATGGAGTTTTTTTGGTTTGTTTGTTTGTTTGTTGATTTCTTTGCTATTCTCGGACGCATGAACGTAAACAGAGCCGAGTGTAAATAGCATGAAATATGCATGGCCATGGAGGTCAGCTGGGCCTCTTGTCGCCGCCACACCAGAGGGTTAAATACACATTCTCAGCTTTTCTCAAACGGCAGCAAAAACAAAAATAAAAATAAAAGTACGTAAACAAGCAGCAGAGGATGCAAAAACGCAGAAAATGCGTTAATTCCAGCTGCACTGTCAGCTGTTGTTGTGTGCAATTGTCGCCGCCAAAGAGACGGCCGGCCACACGGACCACTTAGCGAATATCCAACATGTGGTGAGTATTGCCAAAAATATATTATGAGGCACACACGCCCTCAAATGCACCTACACACACACACATAGATAGAGCTGTGTACGTTTATACATGCCAGAAACGTGACTTACCGGCAATCGCTTTGGCGCTACCAATTTGGCATGGCCTTTTACGTCAGCAGCAATAAGGAAACCTGTTTGACTGAAACGGCGACGGCGACGGCCACATTTGAAAATATATAAATACATTTGCATATTGAATATACACACATACGCGTGGATTTACTGTATTGTACGTAATACACACACACACACCCTTACGTGCATTTACATTTTACTTATAACAGTTAAAAATATATCTGCTGGCTGAGAGCACTTAACGAATTTTGGGCAAAATGGAAATTTTTTGCAGTGGCTTCACTGCCGAACTTTTTGCTTTTATTTTCTTTTATTCAATTTTATACTTTTCAGTTTGATCGAATTGAAGACCAGATATTTTTATGATTTCAATTTGCATTTATTTATGAAGTCAGGTTTTTTTGATGATTTAAAGGAAATGCTATAATTTAAACCGAGTCAGCAGTTAAGCGGTTTTACTTTCGTTTTCATTAACATTTCAAACCACTTCTAAATCGCTTTTTTATGCGTATGTTTGTTTGTCCACCTATCTTTAGCTGCTTGTACGATATTCGCCCATTTGATGAGGAACAAACAAAGAAATAAGAAATAGCCAAAAAAATTGCCCAAAAAGTGCTTAGAGTATTGGAAATCAGTGAACAAACCAGTTTATCTGCATCAAGCAGGAAGCCTAGTAGCCGCGCAACGCAAGCACAGTGGAACAAATTGCAAATATATATAAATATAATATTTATTTTTTTGGTTTTTGCAAAAAGTCTTTTCGTATTTTGTCAATAGATGTCGTTGGAGTCATCTATCTCCAGTGCTACCAATCACATTGTGTCATATCATATGGCGTTCGAAAGGTGACATTTTAAGCTTAAAAAAAAATTAAATTCAGAAAAAAAGTTATAGCTGTTCAAAAATGAGTGAAAATAATGAAGAAATTCGCTATATTTTGAAATTTTTGTATAAAAAAGGGAAGAAAGCCACGCAAGCCACCAATGAAATTTGTGAAGTTTACGGAGACGATGCTGTATCAGTTCGTGTAGCACAACAATGGTTCACTCGCTTCCGTTCAGGAAATTTCGATGTGAAAGATGCACTTCGCTCCGGTCGACTTATCGTTGAAAAAGTCGATGAAATTATGGAAAAGATTGACCAGGACCGTCACATAAGCTGCCATGACATCGCCAAGGCACTAAACATTCATCATCAAATGGTTTTGAACCATTTCAAAAAGGCTGGTTACAAAAAGAAGCTCAATGTTTGGGTACCACATGAATTGACTGTGAAAAATTTAATGGACCGAATTAACATCTGCGACTCTTTGCTGAAACGAAATGAAATCGAACCATTTCTGAAGCGAATGGTAACCGGAGACGAAAAGTGGATCAAATACGATAATAATGTGCGAAAAAGATCATGGTGCAAGGGTGGTGAAGCTCAACAAATGGTCGCAAAGCCAGGATTGACGCCTCGAAAGGTTATGCTGTGTGTTTGGTGGGATTGGAAAGGAATCAGCCACTATGAGCTGCTCCAGCCAGCTCGAACGATTGATTCTACACTTTACTGCCAACAACTGATGCGATTGAAGCAAGCAATAAAAAAAAACGGCCAGAACTGATCAGCAGAAAGGGCGTCGTCTTCCATCAGGACAAAGCTAGGCCACACACATCTTTGATGACTCGGCAAAAGCTGGGAGAGCTTGGCTGAGAAGTTTTGATGCATCCACCATATAGCCCTGACCGTGCACCATCGGACTACCATTTGTTTCGATCAATGCAGAACTCCCTTAATGGAGTAAAGTTAGTTGGCTTCAAGAGAAGCCTGTGAAAACTACTTGTCGCAGTTTTTCGCCGAGAAACCACAAAAGTTTTACACTGATGGAATAATGTCTCTAGAAGAAAAATGGCAAAAGGTGGTCGACCAAAATGGTACGTATTTGGTTTAATAAAGTTCATTGTAAATATAAAAAAAATGAGTTGAAGTTTGATTAGAAATACGAAAAGACTTTTTCGACTACCAATATATGGAATTTATGGGAAGATAATAAATGAAAAAAAAAAATGAGAGCCCAGATGTCTAAATCTTTGCCAGACGAGAGCACGGCAGCTGAGAAGAAGGTGTTGAGATGATTCCACCTCGTCCTCCAGACAGCTTCTGCAGAACGGACTTGAGGCAATCCCTAGCCTAACGGCATGAACACCTAACAGACAATGTCCGGTAAGGATACCCACCAAATTTGAGAGCTGGGGCTTTGTTAGCCGTAGGAGTTTTCTCGAGCGTACCCGATCTACCCGTGGCCAGAAGGATCTCGCGGCCTTACGCGGTTGCGCACTAGCCCAGCGCTCGCTGAATTGACACGAGGCTCATCTTTCCAGGAGTAGACCACAGGTTCTTAAGGGAACCCCGATTCTCTCATTTCGCGGACGAAACCATCTCCAAAGTTCCCTGTCTAGCCAGCTCATCAGCACAGCAGTTTCCCTCTATGCCGCTGTGACTGGGAACCCAAATGAGCCTGATGTCGAAGTATTCGGATGCAATCGAGAGAGAAGCCAGACATTCCCCGACCAATCTCGAATGCACAAACAACGAGCCCAAGGCCCTAATTGCTACTTGGCTATTGGAGTGAATATTTACTACCTTAACAGTAATTACCGAGGTAAGCAAGCAGTCCACCGCTTCCTTAATTGCGGATACCTCCGCTTGAAAACCACTACAGTGATCCGGAAAGCTAAATTTAAGTTTGATTGGAGGTTCCTCACAGAATACTCCCCCACCAACCCTTCCGTCCAATTTCGAGCCATACGTGAACATGTTTGCCATGCCTTGCCGCCAAATGTTGCACTCCGCCCACTCATCCCTTGAGGGAATGGGAGTAAAAAACGGTCCGCTCGGACCTAGCGTTGGTGTACAATGATCCAGCACCATGGGGATGAAATCAAAATGTTTAAGGATGCTAGAGTGTCCGTAACTTAAGTCAACTTATGGTCCGAACACCTTAGTCTGATTGCGGCGCGTGAAGCGCTAGGTTTTCCTACGATGTCCACGGGTGCCACATTCAGCATAGCGTTAAGCGCTAGAGTAGGAATGGTATGGATCACCTCACTGATTCCAATGAGGACATACCTTTGTACCCTCTCCAGCTTCTTAGCTGATACCATTCTTTCTAGCGAGTTCCACCAGACAAGGACTCCGTATAGCAAGATTGGTTTTATAATCGTATTATAAAGCCAAAAAGTGACTTTAGGCGAGAGGCCCCATCTTTTGCCGATAGCGCCCCTGCAACCATACAAGGCGACTGTTGCCTTCCTAATTCTCTCCTCAATGTTTGGCTACCACGTAAAACCTCTGTCAAGAATGAGTCCCAGGTACTCCACCTTGTCAGAGAGCACCAAGGGAGCGTCCGCTATTGAAGGGAGAAACACTCCAGGTATTTTGTATTTCCTCGTAAATAAGACGAACTCCGTCTTCAGAGGATTTATCGATAGGCCGCAATTTGCGATCCAATTCATAACTAGACACAAATAACCCTGCATCAGTTCCATCAGAGTATCTAGAAACTTCTCTTTGACAATATGCGCCACGTCATTCGCGTAGGCAATCACCCTTTGCCCTTTATAGAATCATATTATTGTTTCTATTATTTCGTTTTTTTTTATTAAAAAACTGAAAAAACCGATTTCTATAGTGTCAAATTCAAAACCACGTCTTTTTGTCAATTTTTGTTTTAGTCTAGAAGGAATCATAGCTACAGTCATACTGTCTAATAATTTTTTTGGCTTTTGTGTTTCAAATTAATAGAATAGCCAAAATGGATAACACCATCTAGGTCCAACTTCAGCGCCATTTTTAAATTATTCAAATTAAACTAATTTTTTTTTTTTTCATTTTTGTGTGTAAAAGTAGTAAATAAAAACCGTAAAAAATTTAAATATCATTTTTAATTTTTTTATTGTAAAAAAAAATCCTGAAAATACCCTAAAATTAACAAATTAATTAAAAAATTAAAAAAAACTTATTTTATTAAATATATTTTCCCCATTTTTCAAAATTTCCAACCTTAATCAAATGCCCAGGTGTGAATAAATTTTAAAGCACACGAATTCCATCCACGCACACTGTGCAGCAAATGCTGCAGATTGCTTGCGCTTATGAATAGCGGGAAATGTTATTAATGGTTGTTGACTTTGGATTGATTTTTTGTTTATGACGCATCGCAATCAAACCAAATAGCAAAAAGGTAAGAAGAACTGCACAAATCACTTTTCATAATTACTTTCTAAATGGCTTTTAAAAATTCGCTCGCTTATCTAAATAACTTTTACGCATACAATTTTATAGGAACAACACACAACTTTTCCAAGCTTTGGCCGTCAATAATTCACGAAAGAACTTCCACTTTTACACAACCGAATTAGGAATTTTCGTTGCCATCAGCACTTGGGCTTAATACCAGTAATTATTTCACTAAAACTAACTTCCTTCACTTTTATTTACACAAAATAGAAAGGCAACTTTTGTGTGGTAAATACGCCGCTTCACTCAGCTGTTTGCTCGATTTAACTGTCAAATCACGTTTTTGACACTTTGCTTGGCAGCGCTTTTTGACATTACATTTTGGACCTGCAAAGCCGCCGCTTCTCCAAAATGGTAAGTCAACTGAACCTTCTTCTCTATAAAATCAATGTTCTCTTGTAGTAGTGCCCACATCAGACATGCGCAGTGAAGCGAAACCAGTTTGTAATGTAAATTAAGCAAGAGAAAACAAAAACCATAGTAAACCACTGTAAACAAACGAACAAACAAAAAATTCCGAAAGTTACAGTGGGTGGGTGAGCATATCAGGCAAATGTTATCAGCAGCTATACGCTGCACGCTGGTGAGCAACGTAAAGAGCTTGCACGCAATGCAATTAGTCTCCGCTGCAATAGCGCTCTCTTTTGTTTTGTTGAGCGTTGCTCTTTGTGGCTCCACTTTCCTATAAAATGTCACGCAACATTGGAGCTAAAGCAACACTTTTTAAATATTGCGCAACATTTCTCTATCTCTCACTCTCTCGTTATGAGCAACATGTTTAGCAGTTGAATAGTTTTTTCGTTGGTGTTTATTTCGCTGTAACAGCGGGCTGTTGCTGTTAATAGTTCTGTAACTGTTCATACTTCTGTTGGTGTAATTTCATAAACAGCGTACGATTGAATGCATGTTAAGAGCATCTTAGCGCAAATTTCGGTGAAATTTATTTCTTTGATGTAGTAAAGTATTAGATATAATCATTTATTGAAAATGAAGCGACCGCAGTATATTTTCTGCATGATTTTGCTTGATTCTAAGCAGTTTGATAAAATGCAATTTAGTAGTACAGAATTTTCTTTTTTAATTTCATAAGCTTCTCTTACCCCTCGATAGCTGATGCATGAAGTGAGTAGGAAGTGATTCACTTGCTAACTTTTGAGTTTCTAGATAATTAATTAGCAGGCAGCTTTATTCTATTTTGAATTTAATAATTAATGAATTGGTCACTTGACAAGGGGCCAAACTGCTATTTGCATGCGCCAGGAAAAATATAAATAAACTTCGTTTTTATTTATGTATGCACGCACATCTACATACACAAAAATGATTGATTGTTTAGCATTTTTAATTAAGTATTTCAATTGAAAGTACAAGAGAATTTTTGTAGGTCAAACGCTTTTGTACTAAATTTTGGATGAATAATGACTCCAGATACATGTCCGTGGGGATGATGATGAAGCAGTTTTAAATAAATAAATTGTTAAAAACTTGTAAAAAAACTTAGGGCGTTGCAAATTTATTTCTGCTAAACACTTAATTTTTTAATATTTTTGGCATAACGGGGTTTATTTTTTATAAATTGAATTCAAGGCAAGTTTTGTTTCCACTTTAAAGCTGTTAAGCTTAAATTGTCAAATGTACGTGAAACAGGAAGTAAAAAATGCGTAGAATTTTAGCTTAAATTTTTTTAAGAGAAAAAAAAACTCAAAGGTAGAATTTAAAGGCGATCCAAAGCAACGCAGAGCAATAGAAAAAAAATTGTAGCACGGTTTATCAAAATGTGTTTACCAAAGTGTGATTGAATTTGGCGGTGTTCACATAAAAAATATATTCGAATGGAATTGGGTCTATGAAAAATAAAACAGTTCCAAGACAACTTTCTCGAAAAAAATTAGCATATGTATTTTCTGGAGCGAGGCAGGGTTGTTTGATGTCGCCATTATTCCTTTCGATTTATCTGAATGATTTACATGACAGTTTGGCGGGTTGTACCTGGATTGAGGATGTGAATGTTAGACCGTTTCTTACTGTAGCCTGTGGACTACGCAAGTAAATTTAGCAAAGCTAGCAATAATGGTTTTGGAAGGTTAGCAAAAATAGAAAGAAGTAGAAGTTCAAAGCAGAAATCGGCCCCAAAGTTAAGCTTTAAAAAACTAAAGAATAGAAGCAGCGTAGTGAAAAATAGTATCAACGCTACATAGCGAACTTTTCTGGTCAAGGTAAGAAGGCAGGTGAGATGGTTGAAGTAGCAGTGGCAGAGCACTCTCCATGTAGCACTGAAGCGCCGTTTTGATACCATTGAGATCTCCAACAGTCAGATATCTACAGCGAATGTTGACATAATGGAAAGGATTTATGGGACTTAGGTTGGCGTACTGCCCCAAACTGTCGAAGAAAAGAGCACCCAGTGGCCTTAAGGGGTTACATACGTCCAGAAATTAAAAAAAATCGATGTTTTGGTTTTTCGATATTTCGAAAGTATAGTATTTTAAGAATACACTGTGAAATTTGCATGCGGAAATTCCCAATATTAAAGCTTCTACAGCTAATTAACTAAGTACAGAGCAGCCCGCGCGCTTCTATACCTCAAACTTTAAATTAATTAATTTGAGTTTTGATATTTGTGTTAAAAAATTTTATAAACATAATTAAAGTGTGACATTTATGAAGTAAAACGCATACTTTTTTTATAAATTCAGTAAATCGCAAAATATTTCGAAATTCAAAAATCCGGCTCCACGATTTTATTTTACAAGAATTTTTTTACCTTTCCCAGATCCATCAACATTTCAAGGAGAAAGGATGCAGGCCGTGGAACAACTGGTTTTTCATTGTACTTTGGGTCACGTGATTTTTTATATACAAATTTTTGTAAAGAAAAATTTGAAATAAACTTTTTTATATTTACTTCGATTGTTTCCCTTCTGAAAACAGTTGTCCTTTTAGCGCATTTTTGACGCTGCTCGACGTATGTAACCCCTTCATTGTCTAGCTGCCTAACCCGGACATATACATCGAAATTGCTCAACCGTCGCCTTCTCTGAAGGTCCGCACATCCGCTGCAATGGGGGTTAAATGGTAACCCTAGCTTTACCACGTGTATTCCCGTCGTCCAATGCCTACTAAGTACAGCTACAAATTTGAAAATTGCATGGCGTGGAGTCTCCATCACCTTCTGCGTTCTCCGTCTTTTGTACTGTGGCCACAGGATTTTCGGAATAGCACATGAAGAAATAGAGCTCCATCTTATCTGCGCTTGCCTGAGAAATAAGTTATGCGATTCCCCTTTAACAATAGTCAGGAGGATGCTACTGACAGGGTAGGAGGTCCTGAGACCAATTCAGTACCCTGTTTGACAAACTCATCAGCAATTTCATTTCCTTTTATGTTCCTGTATCCTGGAACCCAGATCAGAGAAATGTTAACTGCACACCCAAGCGATTTGATCTCCTCCAGGCAGGCTGCTGTTAGCAAGAGCTGTAGAAAGTTACGCCACTCAAGTTTGAGGTTTTGTCATGTTTAATGAAGTAGATAAGACTCAGTTGTATTTTTCAAAAAGAATTTTGAACTTTCCTACCGTCTTATTATGTCCTTTCAGAGTTGTAATTTGCATAGATTACTGATGAGCGTCACTCAGGTTCTGAAAAATTATGCTACAAAGACAAATCTTCTGAGTAAAAGCAGTTCGGGACTTACAAAGAAATTTAAATCCAAATCTGATTTACGACATTTCCGATTTGAGCCAGGGAATACCAACATAGGTGCACTTCCTTTAACTGTGAACTCGACGCACCAACAGAGATTGTGAGAAAGAGCTGTGAAAAGTATCCGGATATACAAGAATGATCCAGGTTCTATTGGTAAAAGCTGTTTCAGCGAAACGAAAAATCCTCTTGGATTTTGACGGCCAGATGGGAGCATACAAGTATCTACTTCGGGGGCCACAAGAATTTGAACTGCTTTCTTTATAATTTAAACGAATAAGAAAACATAGCACACTTCCTAAAAAGATTCCCTATTTTGAAACAAATCGGATATAGGTGCTTCGGACTATTCTACTTACAAGGTGATGGCACCATCTTTTTTATGACTTAGTGCGTAGGAAGTTACATCCCTAACTGACTTCCAGTGAATGCTTGGTGACATTCCTTTCAGTGGAAGCGAGGTTATTGCGTCTAAAGTGTCAGTATGTTTGTGTCATCGGTACAAAATTGAGTTTCGAACAAAGAGCTAATATCGTATATTGTTTTAAATTGGTAAAACGTTTACCGCAACATTTGAATTGATGACAAAAGTTTATGGTAATGATTGTTTATCTCGCGCGAGAGTTCATGAGTGGCTTAGACGTTTCAGGGATGGTTGTGAGGACATAAATGACAATGAACATACGGGCCGCCCAATATCAGTAATCACCGAAAACTCCATCGAAATTGCTCGTGACTTTATTGAAAATAAACCGAAATCAGCATTGAAATTTATGGAATCGGAGTGGAATATCTCCAAAACATCCATTTATCGCTTTTCACCTGATCATTTGGGCTTACGAAAGGGATGTGCATGTTTCACTCCACGCAAGTTAACTGAGGACCAAAAATTGCTCAGAATTCAACTTTCGAAAGACCTCATTAAAGGGGCGAGAAAAGACGAGAACTTCCTTTACAAAATTGTAACTGGTGACGAAATATTTTGTTTCCAAGATGAACCTGAAACTAAGCGTCAAAGTGCCGAATGGAAGGCCCCAGACGAGCCACCACCCAAAAAGTCGCGTTTGGAGAAGTCAAAAATCAAGTTTATGCTCATTTGTTTTTACGATTCCAAGGGAATTGTATACAAGGAGTTCGTGCCAATGGGTCAAACCGTCAATGCAATTGTTAAGCGTCTCTTGCAACCCAGATTCGCCCTGAATATCGCGAAGGAGGAAGCTGGCGCTTATTGCACGAAAATGCACCATCTCATCGATCCACTCTTGTGACTGATTTTTTGACTAGAAATCGCATTTTAATCATCAACCACTCACCGTATTCGCCTGATATGGCTTCCTGTGACTTCTTCGTATTCGGAAAATTGCATTTAGCCATGCAAGGAAAACCTTTTGCGTCCATAGAGGTCATCCAAAAGGCTTGTCTCGACGTCCTGAAGGATATTCCGGTCAATGAAACACTCTTTCGAAAAGCTTTTGGATCATGCAAAACTGTGTATCGAGGCTAGAGGAGACTATTTTGAATAAATAAACTCAAGGTTATCAGAAAAAAAATCCTGTCGTTTCTATTTTAGCTCAGTTTTGTTTATTTTGGACTTCACCTTTCATTTTACACGCAGCAACATTAACAAGACATTTCGGAGAGGAGAGACAGGACTTAATCGATTTTAAAAGAGTTGAGAGAAATCCTAAAGCTCTCAATGTTGCAATTAAAACCGTGTGATTAACCTAATCAAATCCTTTGAAAAGTCAGTGTACACAGAGTAAACTTGAACTTTATTTTGAAAAGTTAATATTTAATATTCAGAAAAAACTGCAAGATTTGTAACAGTGGATCTACCTTTCATGAAACCTGGCTGAAAAGTCCCGGGCCTAACACATAGATGGGGGACTAGTTTTATTGCATTCACCTCTTTTTCAGTTATTACTAACCTTGAAAAGACACCTGTTAAGATTTCATGATATTCTATTCATTAGTTCGTGAGTTATTGTGCCAAGACTGATGCTACTTCTGTTATTTTCAAAACAATGGATCTTAACCTCAGGATCTTTACCAAAAACTAGGATGTCATACAGGTTATTATCATTTCTGTAAGCTATGTTCTTTTTTAATTTTATTTAACAACTCAGTACAAACAATTTTGTATCAATAACATTTTTCCAGAGAAATAAAAAAAACTCTACTCTACTTCGCTCAAAAGCTATGGCTAGGCAAATGTGTTTGGAAGAGAGAGAGAGATATTGCATTCGAAGCAGCTCGCGGATGTTGACGCAGGCAAATCTCCCCTTTAACAACTGCAGTTTTGTTATTTAATAGCCGCACTGCTTATTTAAAGTAGATGTTGTTGTTGTGACAGCACAAACATTTCCCCATACGTACGAGTATAAGGGGAATGCTGCTGAAGTGACAGTCCTTGGCCGGATATAAGTACGGGTCGTTCCGTTTACGTAGAACGAACTGTCGGGGGACCGAATGTTAATGGCATAATTTACGGCGGCTTACATTGACTTAATTTTCCAATTTTTCTTTATAGAAGCGAACTATTTGAACGGTCTCTTCTTAATTCTTTCACATACTCCGCAGCCAGAGCTATGCTGCGGAAAATTACGATATTTTTTCTCTTCAATAGGCGAAATTTTATACTTTTTCATTTCTGTGTCTAAAAAAATAGGCTATTAAGCATTAAAAAACAAAGAGCGCATCAAGTGTGGCTTATGTTCGAAAAAGTAGGTGGTAATCAGTGCTTCGGGCAGGAAAATCACCTTCGTGCGTGCTTCTGGCTGTCATATACAAGAGAACATTTTCCATAACAATGGCCATTTGCAACAGTGGATGAGTGCCATTTAAAAGCTTTGCCCATTAAAATTTTGTACATTTTTTTTAAGAATTTATAAATCGCTCTACATATGCAAATCACTCACAATAAAGTACCACTTTTTTATAAATTTTTGAAAATATTTGAATATCTAATAGTTTTTACCCATTAAAATTTTTAAATAAATCATTCAGAATAAAGCACTGCCTTTTTATACATTTTTCCCAATATTTTTTTTACCAAGAAAGTGTGTAAAATGTACGCTTTTATTCTATCTCCAAAAAATAGTCTAAAATATACAACTTCAGACACGAAGGAAGGTACCAAAGCACCGCCTCCTGTTAAATATGAAAATAAAAAGATTTCCAGAGTAAATAGAACCACCAACAAACGAAAAACAAAATGTGTTTATGTAAATTGTAATCGAAAACATATAAGAAACTGCAAAAACAACAAACCCGAACAAATTTTAGCAACAGCAAAAAAAAAAAAAAAAAAAAAAAACAAATGCAATATGCATTTCCACTTGCAGGGGAAAAATAGACAAAATGGCACACAAACAGCAACAGACATTGAGAAAATATGCAAACACTTTGCCCACCCAATGTGAGTGCATATGTGCGTAGGTATGTGTAAGAGTGGATGATCTGCCAACTCAGACGTCGTGTCATACGTGATCCATTTATGTCACCACCATTACATTCACCTGACAACCAAAAACCTACAGAAATGTGCATTCATGCACACACACACACACACACCGCCTCTCCACGAAACACACACTCGAGTGTGTTTGTGTAATGCTCCGAGTTGTGTTCTCTTTATCGTGTAAATTCACCAAAAACTATTCAAGTGCATATCTATTGCACGTACCCATTGCATTCGGTTATTTACGGCGGAGTAGTTAGTTGGGGCAAAAAATGTTGGATTCCTCTGCGGAAGTGACAAAATAAGCGAATTGTGAAGGTAAAATAAATAGGAAAATAGTAAAAACAATACGGATTAGAATATGTGTGGAGGGCTAGATGAATTCGAGGAAGCTATTTCATGGGTAGCACTTGCACAAATTTGCATTTAGATGGAAATTCGTGTGACCGACCGCGCTCACACCCCTTCCCGCGGCAACTGTGCGCAACACATATGTATGTACATAGGTGCGCTAGCAACAACAAGACTGCCAACCAAAAAATGTGTGACAATAGCGCAAATAGTTACAAGTCGAACGGTGGCCAAAATGTGGTGCGTTGCGTTGTGGTGGCGCCTACATGCCGCTGGGTGGGCTTGAGGGCGTAGGTTCTGTTATTTCTGTTATATCTGTTGCTCTAATGCTGGCGTTGATGCCGCTGCTGTCATTGCCACTATTACTAAAACTATTTTTGTTGTTGCTGCTGTCGCATAGTCTCAAAGGCGTTGCGCGAGTGTTTTGCACTTCCAGCTGATTGTGTGAAATGCACGAAATGACATTTCAGGTGCAATGTGATAGGTGTCTATCGGCGCACGTAGGAGAAATAGCAACAGCGCGCATATTAGATGGTATTAAAATTACACTTTTTTGCTTTTAAAATTTCTTCTAAATCACATTTTCACTATAGATTTTGTGTGCACATTGATTTTTAGATGGTTTGAGGATAGCGGAAGTTGAGTGCTGACTTAATTTTCAAGGGATCTGGCAGGACAATCAAGGCGATATACATATATGTAAATTATATAAATTTATTGATATAAAGCCGATTATTACCTCATATAACACATATAGCTCATTTAAATTCCCAATATCCCATGCAATTGTTATTATATCAGCGTTCTCTTTCAGAATGAAGTTCATTCAACTTCCCCAGCCTAACAGCAAATGTTATGTTAACAGTGGTAGCCATATTCAATTTTAAGCATTACTGAAAAGAGGCTTTCAGGCGCAGTCTGGGCACATGCATACATATTGGGTGTTCCCTTTCACATACGAAAAAAGTCGAGCATTCATTATATGCGCAAAATGGCATTCATTACATGTCTTGTTAAGGACGCTAGCAAAAAAAATTTCAAAAATGGGCGTAATTTTTTCGTCACCTCAAACTTGCAATCGAAATTCAATGGTCTATAATACTGTAGTTCTTCCATGGTTTTGATTAAGAATTTTGAATTTTTTTATGAAAATTTGCTGTACTTTTTTTAACTGAAAGCAAATTGAATTTATATAATTTATTAAGCAAAATGAACCAAAAAACCAAACAAAAAATATAATAAAAAAATTCAAAAATATAATAAAATAATAAAAAATAGTAAAAAAATATAATAAAATAATAAAAAATAGTAAAAAAAATATAATAAAATAATAAAAAATGGAGTAAAAAAAAATAAAATAAAATAAAAAAAAATAAAATAAATAGTAATTAAAAAACATAATAAAATAATAAAAATATTAATAAAATAATAATTAAAAAATATAATAAAAAAATAATTAAAAAATGTAACAAAATAATAAAATTTTTATTATTAATTATTTTAAAAAATATTATTTTTTATTAAATATGTAACAAATAAGTTGTCAATAAGTCCCAGGGCTATGTTATTTACCTATTGAAGATATAAGTTTGTTGGGCATGTAAGTAGCTCATCACTCATCACTCATCACTCATCACTCATCACTCATCACTCATCACTCATCACTCATCACTCATCACTCATCACTCATCACTCATGACTCATCACTCAACTCTCATCACTCAACACTCATCACTCATCAGTCATCCGTCATGTGAGTTGATGCAGTTCCTCCAATTTCTTTGTCACATATCCAATAGAGAGTGAGACCTTGTTTGATTGTTTTGTGTTGCATTGCATATTATTTTGACACTCAAAACTATTTCTCGCTCAAAGAAGTGGCAAACACTCAATACGAGTACCATATCCCCGATTTAAAAGATGGATGAATTTATGCTTATCCGGTAAGAAATAATGAAAAAATTTTAAAATCAAAAAAAAAAAAAAAATGGACTGAAGCAATGTTGCTTGGACAATTTAATATGATTTTAAATGTATTTTAATTTTTATTTTTTATTTTTTTATGGTACAAAAACACCACCCGGAATTCTAAAATGGTTCCGAATTGGATGTCACCCAGGCTGTGCAATAATTACCCTTCGTGTAAAGGCAATAAGCAGTTGAACTTATTGCAGTTTGTTGATATCTTCTTACTATTCATAAAATATTCCAAGCACCAGAGTCATTTTTTCCATATTTAAGTACATAGGTTGCCTAGAAACTAGCAACGAACTCCTATATATGAACTCATTGTGAAAAAACCTTTTTTTTCATTTGTTTCATTATTTTTTGCTCGTTTACAAAGAGGAAGCGTCAAAAGCCTGTACCCTGTCAGTGGGGAACTTCAACCTGAACTTAACTTCCTACCGTCAAAGCACCGATCACCTTCCGGTACTACCGTTAAGTAAGTCGTCAGAAAGCGGTTGAGCACCAGACTCTACGACACTTACTATTCTCATGCAGTCCACCAAAAGGTACATGTAAAGCTTTTGAAAATTCGGTTAAATCACGTCCCTTCTTCTTCTTGATAGGCGCGATAACCGCATACACGAGTTTGGCCGAGTTTAACAAAACCCGCCAGTCGGTTCTTTCACGCGCTAACTGGCGTTGGTTGGACAGGTCCTTCCTCTGGCTGTACTAACACCAGTTGTTGGTATCAATTACAAGTAAAAATCGTCAAAAGTGTTCAGAACTGAAAATGTGTAAGAGTTAATTTCGCTAGTTTGTGTGGAAAAAAAAATTAAAAGTTGCCGTACACAATTTCTATTTTGACTTATTTCTGGCACTCACGTTCAATTTTGAGAGTATTAAGAGGCCTACGTAGAACTTGACGACAAATATTTTTGTAGTAAGTCTTAACCCACAATGTCTCCGTGCTATGAGTATTTTGGACGATTTTCCATGAAGCCATATATCGAAAATGTAAGGATCAAATTGCCTTGCCGATTTACAATAAGAATATGCAAAAGGTAAAAACTACTTTTTGGCGGATAAACACATACAGACTCATTAAAGAGTTCAGAAAAAAACGGTCTAAAAAAGGCAGTCTCAGTTGCTACAAAGCGATCGTAGGCAGCCGATGGAGAGACGGTGATAAATAATACTGTGCAGTCGTGACCTTCGATGTGAAAAATGCTTACAACTCGGCAGACTGGGTTCATCTTTTTAGGTTAGGTTAGGTTTAGTTTCAACAGAGCCGAGGTCTTCTAACTCGTTGAAGAAATGTCCGCCCAAAATGGCGAGTCTACGTCTGGATAGAGCAGGACAGTGACACAGAAGGTACGGGATCGTCTTTTCTTCTTCCTCGTCTAGACAACTTCTGCAGAAGTCATGTGCTTGCCCACCCATTCTCTGGGCATGCCTACCGATTAGGCAGTTCCCGTAATAATTGAAATCAGTGTGTTAAGACTGTGCTTATCACTTCTTAGTAGAAGTTCTGTGCGTTTAGCATTGATCGTCGGTCACATCTGCCGGGCTATTTTGCAAGTGGCTTCGTTACACCATCTTTCATTCGCTACTCTTACAATTTCCTCGCGGATACGTAGTTTACATGTTTGCAAGGGTATACCTATATCGTTGTCTATGTACTCATCAGTCAATTTGTTACCGATTTTTGACCAATCGAGTTTTGGAATATGACACATCAGATGGAAGAAAGAAGTACGATATTTTAGTGTTCAAATTTTCATTGAAATAGCTTTTGCGTACTCTTCTTAGAGAGTAGAATAGTAGGGAGAGAGTAGAAAAAATCTGAGCTCAAGAGTTCAAAGAAATTCATTTGCAAATTGGGTCGACTTAAAACATATTTCTATATAGACCGAGTACATTTAGAGGCTGTTGCTTAAGCTGTTTATGCAGCTCCGCCAAAATATAAAACTCTATAGGTGTGATAATTCTGTTTGGATGGGAAAGTCAGCGCTGCTTTGGCATCTCAACTTTGCGCAAACTAGTACGCGGCTACAATCACCTAGGCAGTCACAACACCGATCAAGGAGAAAAATATGTTAACTAATCCATTTACCTTTCAGCCAACCCTCTTATATGCCTAACACACACACACACTTACCATCGCACCTATTTGTACTAAGAATGGCAATATTAGCGGTGAGTAAGTAGTCTCGATATTTCGGTATATTTTTTAAGTAATCTCGATATTTGGGGACTCGTCACGGGATTCACTTTGACCATAATTTTTCTTATTAATTTGAGTAAATATTCAATGACTGAAGGCATTTAAACACACAATGGCACGCCAAGTCTTGGAAAATACCCATTTCAACGCTGCATTCGACAGTACGAAAGGGAGTTGCCTGTATGCGGCTAATACGGCTATGTAAAATAACGTTGCTCATCAGAATTGAAAAGAACCTCTCCGAGCCGTCTGATACCAAACTAGGTTTCAGACAGGGCCACTCGCTGTCGCGTGACTTCTTTAACCTGATGCTGAAAAAGATTGTCCGAGCCGCAGAACTTAAGCTGCCACTTGCGACCTCCAAGTCAACTTTGACAAAACGGAGCTGATGCTATTTCCCAGAAAATATAAACCTCCATCCTTTCGACTTCCCAAACTAAACAACCACGTTCTCCCGCTCTCATCGAAAGTTAGGTATATTGGAGTGATACTTGATTCCAAACTCCATTGGAAGCTATACATTGAAAATCAAGTAAAGATGACCAGTATAGACCTTCTATTCCTGCAAATCTATGTTCGGTGAAAAATGGGGACTCAAGTCACAGGTAGTGCTGTGGATGTACGACGCAGAGGTTTGGCCAATTTTAACGTATGGATGCCTAGTTTGGTGGGAAGCTCTTCAGAAGGGCTATAATATCAAACTGGGAGGGTACACGGACTATAACTGGCATCACCGGAGCACGTAAAACGTGCCCCAGTGCTGCCCTGAATGTCCTTGCACTTACTTCCCATCGACTTTTCCGTCATTTCCATCGCAACTCAAAGTGCAATCAGGTTAAAGAAAATTGGCCTCTGGAGGCAATCTCTCAAGGGACATGGTATCATTTTCGGGCAGTTAACATCGTATTTCTCCGAACTACAAATATATCTCTTTATCCGCAAAGTAGAGGTTGAGGGTCGTGCTAGGGCAATCTTTCCAAATAGGACAGGATTGGAAAATCTGCACCAAAGCTTGCACCTCTGTCTTCCCTGACGGTTCCAAGATGGAATCGGAAGTCGGAGCAAGGGTTTTCTCTAAATCAGCCAATTTATCTATTTCCTTAGAATTGCCGAATACTGCTAGTGTTTTCCGGGCACATGTGTTTGCGATCCTGCAGGCATGCAAAATGCTTAGGGAACGCGAGAGCAAGGGAGATATTAAAATCTTCTCTGATAGTCAAGCCGCGATCGAAGCTCTGACGACGCCATGGTGCAGAACGAAATTAGTAAACTCCTGTAAGGAGAAGATAAAATCTCTTGGGTGTGCAGGTAACATTTCTCTGATCTGGGTTTCAGGACATAGAGGTAAATGAAATTGGTTATGAGCTTGCCAGAAAGGTGACTGAATTGGCCTCAGAGGCCTCCTACCCGGTCATCGGCATCCCCCTGACAGTTGTTAAAGGCGAACTGCACAAATTATTTCTGAGAAAAGCACAGAAAATATGGAGCTCCATTTCTTCATGTGCTATTTTGAAAACCCTTTGGCCTTAATACGATATACGAAGAACTCAAAGAGTCCTTTGGACTCCACGCTATCCAATTTCCAAACTCGTAGCTGTGTTTACTAGTCACCTGGATGATCGGCAAACAAGCGGAGAAGCTAGCGTTACCATTTAACCCCCATTGCAGAAGCTGTGGGGAGCTTTCAGAGACGGAGACTGTTGAGCACTTTCTCTGTAAATGTCTGGGTTTGGCAGCTAGGCGACTAAAGTCACTGGGAGCTCATTTCTTCGATAGCCTGGGGCAGTGTGCCAACCTAAATCTAATCTATCTTCTCCATTATATCAACAGTTCTGGCTGGCTTTAGATATCTGCCTGTTCGAGGTCTCATAATGGTATCAAAACGGCGCTTCAGTGCTACTTGAGGAGTGCCTGACTGGCACTTCAATCATTTCACCTACCTACCTACCTTCCCCTAACTATTATTAATGATGCAATTTTCAATTCAAATTAATTTCCTACAAACAAGTTTCTCGCAAAATTAAGAGCTTACACAAATTTTGTAATAAACAAGTTTTTTCCACTTTCGATTTTTTATCTAAAAAATTTCGGGATGCCGAAATCAATATGGGGTAATTCTGGAATTTCTGTGACCCGAAAAATACCGCTATCACGGGAATGGCATCTCTAATGTGTGCGTACCTCACTATTTCGCGCACTTTATCATCGCTCTAAATTGCAGCTGTCTTTTGGTTTGCAAGTGAAATATAGAAATTTCACACATAAATGTGGAAAAAAGGTATGGGTGGGGCTTATGTTTATGACTAAAAATAAAAACCTTTTCGGTCGTTTCACCTTTTCGCACCACCTTCATATTTTCTCGGAATAACCAAACAGGCGAACGGTATTTACCGCCGCCAGACAGTTAGCACTGCACCTCGCCCCACTACAGCCAAATCTACAAAATATCCAATATTTACTTTTGTTCGACAAAGCACCGGCATAAACTAAAATATATTGAGGTGCAGAAACATACGCACACACAATACAAAACACGCACACACACATAACACGCATACATACATACACGTGCACACTTCCATATTAGTGGAGTGGCAATCGAGCTTTCCGTTGCTTGCAACAAGCAAATTTGATATCCTTTGGGAAATTTCATACCTACTTCGCACGGAAATAGGAAATTTTATTTTCATTCATGCATTTTTCCTGTTCCTTTTTGGCTTTCGGCTTTCGTCATTGATATGGCATTTCCTTACTAAAGCGTAGACATTGTGGCTACAGCGCTGAAGTGTTTGTATGTGGTGTGTAGTGTATGTAGTGGTGGCGTTGCTGGTTGCTGCGGTTGGCTCTTTAGCTGTTGCTGTTCATAGACTTTTTTTTCCTTACACCTTTTTCCTTTTTATTATAACCAATAAATCATATTTTCATATTGTATTATGCACAATTATGATTATGATAATACTACAAAAAAAGTACAGCCGCACCGGCCGCACATGAGAGCAGCTCCCGAAAGGGGGCGGGAGGGGTAGAGTGTGTAGCTTTAAGGTATAATAAGACGTGTGGCGATGGCAGAGATTCCCTAGTTGACTTCTGCTTGGCGCAAAGTGAACGGCGGCGCTTTTTACACTTGTAGTGTGCTTTTAGGGGCTCTTACTTACATAGTACGCTGAGAGCAAAATTTTCGTTGTTGTAATATTTTTTCATTTTCTGCCCATATTTCTCTGACAATATTGTTGTTGCTGCAACGCATTAACGGCCTGGGACGCTTTAAACCCCCGAAGAACCGTCAGAGCGTTTACAGCATTTCGGGCAAACCAGTAAAGTACTGGCTGTCGCTGTAAACGCGACTGTCACACAAATTCGCATGCCATATAAACGGCGGCTATAAACATAAAAGCGCTCATACATTCACACTTTACTTGCAGGGTTGAAAAAAAATAAGGCATATTATGGCCATGAAGCACACAAAAGGAACTGTTTCTGCCACTTACACAGCCTCGGACGCGCCACATTTCTTTTGCTATTCCTTCTCGTTTACAACTCCCACAATAGCTGTGGTTCGCAATCGTTCGCCGGCTGGGACCTTTAGCGACTAGGCCAGCAAATGAGTACTCAGAGCAATGCGGCCATGGCAGGCTGTGTAAATTTATGATACTTTAAAGGCCACTAAAGTAACGCCACGGGCGAAAAGGACACTCGTCGACGACTGCATATAAACAAACCATCAGTGTCGTGAAAGTGCTGCGTTATATAAGAGTAAAAGTAAAATGCAATGAAATGAAAAGGGAAAGAATACTAAAATGATAGGAGAGGCCAGGAAAGCACGAGAAAGGCTAGGAACGAATGTGAGTGGAGTGGCACAGAAAAGGGCAAGGATAAGGTAGTGTTTGCATATTTGCAAGACAACAATTACGGGTTTTCGGTTTGGAGATGTGTCGTCGAATGCCTTCCGACGACGGTGTTTTTTGGCTATGAAAAATGCGTGCATCTGCCTTTGTATGCGTGCATGTAATAACTACTTATACATACAAGCAAACATTTTGTATACCTTTGCGGCAGTTATGCCAGGTCGAGCGCTTGAACCCTGTCCAAAGCAAGCAGCAGCAATGAGTACCCATCAAGGTCAGCACTCAACCCGGCCGGCGGCACGTGCCAGCCTCCGTCTGCATGTATGTGTAAATGCACAATAGCAATGTAATAAAAGAAAATATAAATACAGCATTCAAGGCATAGGTGATGCATAGCCTCACTGCTGGCAAATAATTCAATGCTCGGTTTGTTTGATTTTGATTTAGTATTCATTGCTTTTTTTTATCAAAAAATTATGATCGATTGAGTGGTACTCAATTTGTGTGCGTTTTCTATTATTAAGTGTTTTATTTGCACTAAAATTTTATGCGCATCAATTTTTATTGGTGCTTATGGCTGGCGAGTCTGAGCGCCTGAGAGGGGTTAACTAAAGCTTATGAGAGAGCACGTGTGATTATTTATTATACGCAATGGGTGCATTTATATGAGGGTCATTGGAAATTAATGGCAAACGGTCCAGTTGCGTTACCTGGAAAACTTAAAGAGCAATAGAATTCTAACTTTAAATAACTGTTCTTTTAAATAGAACGAGAAACTAGCAACAGCAGATGCGATCGATTGTGCCCGACAACACTATGCAGTAGCCAAAAAAACACAGATGGCGTTCAACATGGAAATGGAGTATGGAGCGAAAAATTTTAATGCAATATTTCTTTCATTTCATTTCAGCTTTGTTCCAGTCTATGACTTAACAAAACTAGATTGCAGAACTTATTTATTTCTTAGGTAATTCTAGAAAGGACATTATTTCTTACAGACTAAAAACACGCGCGTCTTTATTCAGCATTATTTCTTGAAAAGCGCGCAGCTAACATCACCAAGTGGCCGCCGTAGCCGAATAGGTTGGTGCGTGATTAACACTCGTGGCCTCCGAGTCAACTCTGACAAAACGGAGCTGGTGCTTTTTACCAGAAAATACAAACTTCCACTCTTTCAACTTCCCGAATTAAACAACCACGTTCTCCGGCTTTCACCGGAATTTAGGTATCTTGGAGTGATATTTGACTCCAAGCTCCATTGGCTCCACATTGAAAATTGAGTAAAGAAGGCCAGTATAGCCTTCTACTCCTGCAAATCTATGTTCGGTAAAAAATGAGGACTCGTGCTGTGGATATACAACGCAGTATTTCTGCCAATTTTAACGTATGAATGCCTGGTTTAGTGGGAAGCTCGTCGGAAGGGCTATAATATCACTAAACTGGGAAGGGTGCAAAGGACTACATGCATTAGCATCACCGGAGCATGTAAAACTTGCCCCAGTGCTGCCCTGAATGTCATTTTGCACTTATTTCCCATCGACTTTTATATCATTTCCATCGCAGCTCAAGGGTTAACACCGTATTTCTTCGAACTTCGAACAGATCTCTTTATCCGCAAACTAGAGTTTGAGGGTCGTGCTACGGCAATCTTTCCAAATAGGCAGGATTGGATCGAGGGGAAAATCTGCACCAAAGCTTGCACCTCTGTGGAGAGGGGAGGAGAAGGTCGGGATCCCCTTGACAGCCTGCGCTCTACTCCTGGAAGGATGGGCTTTTCACCAATTCAGCGAGCGCTGGACAAGTACACGAACGTGTAAGTTCGCGAAGGCCTTCTGGCCATGTTTGGATAGGAGGTGTTCGAGGTATATTCTGCGAATGACAAAATCTCATCTCTCAAATTTCGTGGGCACCCTCACGGGGCACTGTCCGCGGGGTATTCATGCCGTGAGACCCGGAACTACTTCGAGTCCTTTTTGCGTCAGCTATACGGAGGATGAGGTGGAATCATCCCAGCACCTGCTCCTTAGCTGCTCAGCTCTCGCGGGACTAAGATTCAAGCATCTTGCTTCTCACTAAAGGCATTGATATTGCCCGATGAACCGATGGACCTTATCAGTATGACTTTTGGCCTGGTAAGTCTGTTTATCATCATCATCATCATCATTAGCATTATAGCCGCGTGCAGGCCACTGTTTGCACTGTGAATTCGCTTCAATGAGTAGGCAGGTAGGTGGAATGGTTAAAGTATCACTCTGGCACTTCTTAAGTAGCACTAAAGCGCCGTTTTGATACCATTATGAGACCTAAAACAGGCAGATATCTACAGCCAGCCAGAGCTGTTGATACAATGGAGGAGATTGATTGGATTTAGGTTGGCGTACTGCCCCAGGCTGTAGAAGAAAGGAGCGCCCAGTGATCTTAGTCGCCCAGCTGCCAAACCCAGACATTTACAGAGAAAATGCTCTGCAGTCTCTTTCTCTGAAAGGTTCCCACAGCTTCAGCAATGGAGGTTAAATGGTAACCATAGCTTTTCCGCGTGTGTGCTGATCGTCCAGTGACCGGTAAACACAGCTACGAGTTTGGGAATTGACTGGCGTGGAGTCCAAAGGACTTCCTGAGTCCTTCGTTTATCATATTGGGGCCAAAGGGTTTTCAAAATAGCACATGAAGAAATTGAGCTCCATATTTTCTGCACTTTCCTTAGAAATAATTTGTGCAGTTGCCCTTTAACAACTGTCAGGTGGATGCCGATGACCGGGTAGGAGGTCTCTGAGACCAATTCAGTCCCCTTCCTGGCGAGCTCAGGAGCTTACTAATTTTGTTCTGCACCATGTCGTCATCAGAGCCCTAATCGCGGTTTGACTATCCCGCGACAATGAGTTCTTGTATAAAATTGTCAGGCTTAGGACCAGTCCCCTCTAGGAGAGCTTGAGCCACCCACTTCTTTTGTTTGCACAGTGGGACACAGTCTCTGGCTGGGGTTAACAGGAGATTGGCTGGTAAGAGGTGTATCAAGGTCAGTATTCAAATTGAGCGTTACTGCTCTTTATGAAACTAACTCCCATCGACCAGAAATCCAATGCACCAAATATTGGAAGGAGCCCGAGAAAAGAGTATTGATTTGCAGTCACATAAACAAAATGCAGTGAATAAAGCATTTCCATTGGTCAGAATATGTCAGACGAATGGATGCGAAGACTCCAGCTTCAAAAGTATTCTATGTAATACCTGGTGATGGTGGAGAGGAAGAGCCACGTTTTGGTTCAGCTTCTTCCTGGTTTCCTCGGTATCTCACGCTGATATGATCGCCGCTATATCATCCGCGTATCCCACAAGATATGTATGTGTTTTCTGACATTTTTATGCTCAGAGTCTCGTTGTAGATCAGATATCGTTTCAGTTTGGTCTTCGCGTCAACTCAAAAGCGCTGCGCAAATACATCAACTAGCCAGGCCGCGAGATCCTTTTGGCTACGCTTGCATCAGAGCGCTCACGGGAATTTTTAAGGTTAAAAAATACTAAGCTCTCGAATAGATTTGCATTACTTCAAGTCCTTTCACGGTAGTTATCTGGATGCATGAGTTAGAGTCATTCTAGCACCTTCGTCTTAGTCCGGTGTTTACACTATGAAACATTGTGTTCGTGGGAGAAGTTTGGACGGGAAAGAGAGAGGAATAATGGCGACACGCTTTGGGCTTCTTATTCGTGTTGTCAAACTTAAAGAAGTAAACGACAAATGCAACGAATGTTGCCGAAAACAATTTTGCCCGTGTGACCACGAATGAAACATCAAAAGAGAATTTCCAGTACTTTCCTTCCAGATGTCTCTGTGTGTAAATCGGAATTTAGCAGTTCTGCACTCGTGGGACTAAGATGGAGACAGTTTTGCTCTCATTTCCTTGCAAAGACTATAGCGGTTAACGCAACCGTTATTTGTTATCTTTCTCTCCTTCCTTTTTTTGCTCTCACGAATTTGATTTCTCGTCTAAGTGAGTCCTCTCACAGGAAACTAAGGTGAAGTTGATTGGACCAATACAGAGCCTAGCCCCAAAAAGAAATGTAATCTAATATCGTTTGATGCGTTCTTGATTTGAGGCTCTTTGTGGATATGAAACAACAAATTAAAGATAATATTTTTTTTTTTAAATTACGATCGTCCTTCATCAAGCAAGGACTAACTTCCGAGTGCAATAATGCTATGGAAATATTTTTCTTAAACAGGTCTCGCTTTTTACCTGATTTAGTATTTCCTAGTATAATAGTAGGTCCTTAAAAAGAATATATATTTTCTTTACAAAAAGTAAAGAATGGCTCATTTAAGGGTTGATCGCTCCGTATGAGATGGGAAATGTTCGAAGTGTTATAACTTTTTTGTTTATAAATAGATCGAGCAATACAGTTTTAACAGCAAAACTTTTCAGTACATCCGATTGATGACACAAAAAAGGTATCTATTTTTTTCTTTTTGGTGCGTGAGGTAGAGTTCAAAATGCCTTCGCACTTACAGCAACCGTCATCTACTCCATCAAGTGGTGTGACCACTACTGAAACAATCCCTCCTCTTCTTCTGGAGAGACTCTCAATGAACCAATTCAATTCACCTACGTCTGGGTTTGGCTCGTCTTCTTAAGTCTCTGTCTGTGAGGTTTCGCCTTGTTGCACAAAAACTGCTGCCCCTGAGACTGTGTGGTAGGCTAAAGCAACTCTGAGTGCCACTGTTCGCTGTGCAGCCTTCAGTGCTTTGCGCTACGTTTTGCGCAGTTTAGCGCATCTCCCCATATTTTGTTGCTGTACAGAAGTATTGCGTTTATAGTGGCCATGATCAACCTTCTTTTATTTTGGGTTGGTCCAACAATGTTTGCTCGAGTCTGTTCAGCATTCCTGCGATCTTCGCTACTTTACTATCCGCGTGCCGTATCGGGGCCCAGAACGTAAGGCTGCTATCAAGTTGAATGCCTAGGTATTTCACCGCTTTTTGAGTCACTGCGAGATGTGTCCCCTAGTTGCATGCTGACCTCAAGTAGCATGTGGGTTCGTGTGATCAGAAATACGTCGGCCTTATGATTGGCGAGCTCCAAGCCATGGTCCTGAAGCCAAAATTGGGTTCAGCTTCCTTCAGGCATCCTCGGAGCTCGATTTTATCGTTGCTTATCATACGCGTATCCCACGAGGTATGTGTCTTCTGGCATTTCTATAAGCAGAGTCTCGTCGTAGCTCAGATTCCAAGATTAGGGGCCGAGAATAGATCTTTGGGCTGCGCCAGATTCTAACGCTTTAGTTTTCTGACCATCTGACGTTACACCACGTGCAGAAGTTCACGCTCGCACAGGTCACTCTGGTGGATCCTTAGCAGGTATGCAGGTATTCGAAATCTTTCTCGCAGTACTTTTATTCTGTCTGCCCATCGTAAACTGTGAAAGACGTTTCGTACATCAAGCCTTGCCAAGATGATAATGCGCCTCGGGTAGGAGCGTCGGCATTTAGGGCGGTCTACGCTGCTTACCACCTCCTCTTTTGAGCCAAAGGTCGATCTTCCACGTCAAAAGGATATCTTAGGAGGTTAAAACTCTGGGTAACTTACCCAACTAAGTAAAAATGAGTTCAAAGCCAAAAAGGACATAAGAACAAAATATGGAATTCCTCAAGGCAAGAATAATGGCATTTTTTTTTTAATTTAAAATAACAAATAACCAAGTTATAATAAAAAAAAATCACTTCAACGGTTTTTAGAAAAATCCAAAAAAAAATTTTTTTTTGGTACCAAAATTCTCTCAAAATAAGCGTTGAATGCAGAGATGGACTTTTAAGACTTTTTGCTTTCGGTATGGTGACTCCACCCGGCCTACTACAACACTTAAGTGAGTTTATAACCTTGGATTTCCGCGATGAAAAATTTCTCACCTATACTTTTAAAGTAGATAATTTAATCCTATACATTTTCAAATTCAACGCTCATCCGCACCATAATCCGCTTAAACCACACTTTCTTGTTTGTTTTCAATTTGCGCATAAACGGTGCCGAAATTCAGTCAAAGCAAAACGCAAGACGCAGTTTTTCTACAGCGAATCGTTGCGCGCACAGAAATTTATCAATTTCCCTTTTCAAAAGCCGTCACATCCTAGTCAACTATTGCCACCAATGCGCACACACCAACGTTCATCATCTCACTTGAGTTGCTAAGTTGTGTCCTTCGAGACATTCTTCGCCTGCTAACAAGTAGCTCTTGCCGGAGGGCGGCATGCGGCGTGGGGTGTGCGCTGGGCGTCAGCTTAAGCCACAACAAAAGGTGTAACAGTTATATGCTGTCAGGTGGATGTCCGCCGTTAGTGGTTGTGTTAAATGCTTTTCGCTTTTTATCGTGCATATTTCCCGCCCGCAACGCCCCTTGTTTGCATTTTGGTTGTCTGTGGGAATGGGCTGTGAATGGGCCCGGCGCTGGGAAAAAGTCCTTTGTGGTATGCAAAATCATTATGCTTTTAAAATGTTTACTCTTTGAGCGACCACGCCTCCCGAACCCCTCAACAGGCAAATACTCGTACTTTTTTCTTTGAATGCTGATTTACAATGACAGCAAAATTAATGTTCTTCGTGGCAAGTGAGAATAGTGGGGCTCAAAATAAGTACTCCAGCGCCAACATAGGGGCGTTGGAGGTACAAATGAATGTACGTATGTATGTATGTATGTGCAGGCAAGCATAATAACAGGCATTCCTACGGTTTCTGCACACGCCTCCTGCCACACACAAAGTAGTCTCTACTTACATGCCAAACGCGCCAGCTACGCCACGGCTTTGCTTCAGTTCAAATATCAGCCTCACCTCCACGTTTCCCCATTTAATGGCGGGTGTATTAGTGTGCGTTAGTGCTTTTGTCCTGACAGCTCTGCTTCCTCCCATTTATCTCCAAACCAAATCATTCTTCACTCCCCGCCCACCTTCCGCCCATCCCCCCTCTGGCCACTGGTTTGGCGTTATCATGAGCGCTGAGAGTAACTCGATGGCGCTGATGAAATAAGATTATTTATTACTAAATTCTCTCATACCTCGATCCACGAACGCATATCCCTTAGGCTCGTAGCCGCTCTTGTGGTTCGCTTATTCAGCTTGCCGTTGCCTTTCGGCCATCATAAATTGTTATTGGAGGCATTGTTGTCGCAAATAACGTAAATAACAATTTATCATACTGTAAAATTCCTATATAATATTACATATCGTAACAAGAGCACCAACATATTATTGATAACTTTTAATACGCGACATAAAAAATTGCAGAAAAATCTGAAGTCCGGACACGTGCTCGTACGCTGCGAAGAGCTTAAGGAGTGAGCTTAGAGGCTTGCGCTTTTGTTGTGTTTGAATTAATGATTGTTGATTTTCGATATCACGTAATTTGACAAAACTGCCTTGTAAGGGTTCTTGTTTTCTAATTTATGATGATTTTGTAATTGCCTGCCGCTGAGTTTCTTTACATGAAGGGATGAGCAAGACATATGAGCGATTCCTTGTTAAGAGATCCAAGTATTTTCGGCATTGCTGGCACTTTTTCTGAAAATTGGTTTATTTGTCGGCTTGAACATAATTCGAAGTAAACTGGAAATTTTTCAAAATAATTCAATAATTTTGAGATCTTTGAAAGTTGAAAATTTTTGATATAGTACTTTGGTGAGAAATACTTCAGTTCACTTTGTCATTTAAATTTTTGTTATAAATTTTTTAGCTGAAATATACTTTTAAGAGAAAATTTTGTTTTTTGGAAACATTTTTGCAGTGAAACTTCTTAGGCGTCGATGGAGGAGCGAGAATAGAAAGTAAAATTTCAAGGCCATGCAACGTTTTGGGAATTTTCGTTCCGCGAGAGAGAAAAGATATAACGTAGAGGAAAAGGAGAGAGAGAGCTATACCTTATATATATCTTAGACACACTTTAGGTTATTTTTCATGCGTATTTCCTTGTGGTTGCTAATTTCTAGTCAGAAGTAACGCTGCCTACTTTTGGTCGCTTGTTAGTTGGTGCAAACTTGTAGGAACCATATATTTGTGGTGTCTTCTTTTTGGAGTTATATTTTCTTGTTGCTTGCGTACTGTTTGGGGCGTTTTTTGGTCCCAATTTTTTCGGCGTTTTTTTGGTGTCTACTGTTTGGCGCTTACTTCCGATTTTCTGGCTAGTGCTTGTGCATGCTATAAAGTGCTATCCATTCCGGCGTCGGATTTATTGGTATTGCCTTGCGGTATTTGTGCCGTTGCTGCGGTCCTGAAATCGCTGCGTTTGTGCGGGTAATAAACGCTTGGAGTGCGCGTTGTGCCACGGTTTGTGTCCGGCATTTATCTACACCGGTCAGACCCTTCTTCATTTTTTGTAAATTTTGTCTATTTGTATTCTCTGCAAATGTTGTGAATTTATTTAGATACTAGCTTTAACCCGCAGCCCCGCTCGCGTAGGAGTAGTTTTGAGGGATTTAGGATAGATATGTATATAAAAGAATTAAAAACAATAATTTCATAGAAAATAATTTTTTATTAATAACCATAATATTACAATACCCGGCATCCGTTGCTATGCCTCGTTGAATAAAATCAAAACAACCAATCAGAAAAGTATCAAGCAAAATTATTTTTATTAATTTTCTATCTGAAACCGTTTTTGAACTTTGCATTTGGGTCATAGGTGAATAGCTTATGCGGATTAGGAAGTCTAGAGTGTGTTAAACTAAAGTTTTTTAGATTAAATTTAAGCAAATATTCGATTATTAGAATGAGAGTAGTGGCTCGGCCTGGGGGCTGTGGGAAGGGAGTTCCATCATAAAAACATGCCTATAACCTTCATTGGGTGAAAATATGAATGTATAACAATTTTTACGTCATTTGGTGTTGCCGTTTCGTAGTGATACGCGGACAGCGTACAGACATTCACCTTTATAGTATAGATATATTCTTTCTCTCTCTCTCTCTCTCTCATTCTCTCTCGGGTCTCTCCCTCTTTCTTTGTCTGCCTTGAAAGTTTCACTTCTGTTATGTGTACTACGCTACACGCACTTTTTCTTTTTGTTAAACAATTTTGGAATTTTTTTTTATAATTTTTGAAAAACATCTCCATTAGATGCGCATTTTCTTTTTTAATTAGTAGCTGAGACTATGCGCAGTTATAACAGCAAAAATATTTATATATTGTTTTGTTAAATTTTTTTGGGAAAATTTAATTTTTTTCGCCATTTGCGAAGAATGGACGTCGCTCTGGGCCCTCCCGCAGAAATTCAGAAAGTAGTTCTGGGAAGGGAGTCTCCCCAGAAATGGAGGACGGATAGTTTTAGTGGCCATACCGACGCAGTAGACGACGGGCACGGTCGCTGTACTTGGGAAACCCTTCCTCACCCACCAAAAAAGAAAAAAATATTTCTTTACATTGCCTTTGTGGGTGTGTGACCGAGCTCCTCCTCTGATTTGTAGATGGTGTTTTGACAAGTGAATTCGGAGGTTTGACATTGTCTTCCGAAAGGAAACACTATTTTTTCTATCATTTGGAGTTTCGTGAATGGGATTTAGAATCTGGACACTACCGAATGGTGACCACGTACTACCACATTCGGTTACGACGATCGCCAATGTATATTGTACTAAAAAAGTTTTGTTAAAAAGTGAATGTGGTGACGAGTCTCGGGATTACTTGAAAAATATCCCGAAATCCCGAGATAAAATTCTCCGCTAGTACAGATGGTAACCTTTTACAGACAGTTCTGATGGTGAGTGTGTGTTGCGCTATACGAGGGTGGGCTGCAAAGTGAATGGATTATGAAACATATTATTTTTCTTGATTTTGGAAAAGACCCATGAAAGGAGAATCAACACACACCATCGTTTCGTCGACTTCAGAGCTGTATTCGACAGTACGAAAGGGAGTTTCCTGTATGCCGCGATGTCTGAATTTGGTATCCCCGCAAAACTAATACGGCTATGTAAGATGACGTTGCTCAACACCAGCAGCGCCGTCAGAATTGGGAAGGACCTCTCTGAGCCGTTTGATACCAAATGAGGTTTCAGTAAGATTTTTGGACCTTTGCGGCGAATATCGCAGGCGATGGAACGATGAGCTCTATGAGCTTTACGACTACATAGACATAACGCAGCGAATAAAGATTCAGCGGCTACGTTGGCTGGGTCATGTCGATCGAACGGATACAAACGCTCCAGCTCTGAAAGTATTCGATGCGGTACCAGCTGGTGGTAGTAGAGGAAGAGGAAGGCCTCCCCTGTGTGTGAAAATCAGGTTGAGAAGGACTTGGCTTCACTTGGTGTGTCCAAATGGCGCCGATTAGCACGAAAAAGAAACGACTAGCGCGCTTTGTTGAACTCGGCCAAAATCGCTTAAGCGGTTATCGCGCCAATTAAGAAGAAGAAGAGAATTCTAAAAATCCATTCATGGCACGTTTTTTATCTACCATATTGATGACTAATTCAGAAAATCTATTGTGTTGCGAAAAAGATTTAATACGAAAATAACAAAGTAAATCTCTGGCTTAGTCATAATTATCTGCATTCCATTTTCGCTATGGAAATTGCTGCATTATCTTCATTTGTCA
>JAYXIM010002716.1:0-10536 GCA_037575425.1 Anastrepha fraterculus
CCTGCATATCAGTAATGAATAATTCCTTGGCGGTACCGTTTTTATGTCGTTTTTCACATTTGTCGAGAGAGATGTACAATTTGCACGATGGGAAAGCGCGTTAAAATTAACTAATTTAAAAAAAAAATTCAACCTGAAAATGGTTAATCTTTAAGAACAAAATATTGCAGAATTCGTGATTTTTTTTTTGGTGGAAATATTCATAAGAATGAGTCGAACATACAAAGGTTGGTAGAAAATTTCCTAATCTGAAAATTTTATGTTTCGTATTTTTTTTTTTGTATTTTGAATATATTTTTTTTTTATTCTGAATATTTTTTTTTTTGTATTTTGAATATTTTTTGTTTTTTTGTATTTTAAATATTTTTGTTTTTGGTATTTTGAATATTTTTGTTTTTGTATTTTAAATATTTTTCTTTTGTATTTTTTTTTTGTATTTAGAATATTTTTTTTTTTAATATTGTTTTTTTTGTATTTTGAATATTGTTCTTTTGCATTCTGAATATTTTTTTTCTTGTATTTTGGAATATTTTTTTTTTGGATTCTGAATATTTTTTTTTTTGGATTCTGAATATTTTTTTTGGATTTTGAATTTTTTTTTAGTATTTGGAATATTTTTTTTTTTGTATTTTGAACATATTATTTTTTTTGTATTTTGAATATTGTTGTTTGTGTATTTTGAATACTTTTTTATGTATTTTGAATATTTTTTTTGATTTTGTATTTCGAATATTTTTTTTTTGTATTTTGAATATTTTTTTTGTATTTTGAAATTTTTTTTAGTATTTTGTATTTGGAATATTTTTTTTTTTGTATTTTGAATATTTTTTCTTTTGAATTTCGAATTTTTTTTTGTATTTTGAATATTTTTTTTTTGAATTTCGAAATTTTTTTTTTTGTATTTTGGATATTTTTTTTGTATTTTGAATTTTTTTTTGTATTTTAAATATTATTTTTTGGATTTTGAATATTTCTTTTTTTGTATTTTGAATATTTTTTTTTTGAATTTCGAATTTATTTTTGTTTTGAATATTTTTTTGTATTTTGTATTTTGAATTTTGTTTTTTGTGTTTTGAATATTTTTTTTGTATTCTGAATATGTGTTTTGTTTTTTGAATATTTTGTTTGTATTTTAAGTATTGTTTTTTGTATTTTGAATATTTTTTGTTTTTTTGTATTTTAAATATTTTTGTTTTTGGTATTTTGAATATTTTTGTTTTTGTATTTTAAATATTTTTCTTTTGTATTTTTTTTTTTGTATTTAGAATATTTTTTTTTTTAATATTGTTTTTTTTGTATTTTGAATATTGTTCTTTTGCATTCTGAATATTTTTTTTCTTGTATTTTGGAATATTTTTTTTTTGGATTCTGAATATTTTTTTTTTTGGATTCTGAATATTTTTTTTGGATTTTGAATTTTTTTTTAGTATTTGGAATATTTTTTTTTTTTGTATTTTGAACATATTATTTTTTTTGTATTTTGAATATTGTTGTTTGTGTATTTTGAATACTTTTTTATGTATTTTGAATATTTTTTTTGATTTTGTATTTCGAATATTTTTTTTTTGTATTTTGAATATTTTTTTTGTATTTTGAAATTTTTTTTAGTATTTTGTATTTGGAATATTTTTTTTTGTATTTTGAATATTTTTTCTTTTGAATTTCGAATTTTTTTTTTGTATTTTGAATATTTTTTTTTTGAATTTCGAAATTTTTTTTTTGTATTTTGGATATTTTTTTTGTATTTTGAATTTTTTTTTGTATTTTAAATATTATTTTTTGGATTTTGAATATTTCTTTTTTTGTATTTTGAATATTTTTTTTTTTGAATTTCGAATTTATTTTTGTTTTGAATATTTTTTTGTATTTTGTATTTTGAATTTTGTTTTTTGTGTTTTGAATATTTTTTTTGTATTCTGAATATGTGTTTTGTTTTTTGAATATTTTGTTTGTATTTTAAGTATTGTTTTTTGTATTTTGAATATTTTGTTTTTTTTTTTGTATTTTGAATATTTTTTCTTTTGAATTTTGAAATTTTCTTTTGTATTTTGAATATTTTTTGTTTGTTTTGTATTTGGAATATGTTGTTTTATATTCTGAATAGTTTTTTTTTTTTTAATACAAATAGTGAAACCTGAGAGAATTTTAATTTTTACACTTTTGTCTTAAAACAATATCTAGGACGTCTTTTGAAATACCCTTGAGTTTTGTTAAATTTCCGATGCCTTCCACTTTACTAGAGACCAGTTCTGGTTAATGTAAGACCAGTGTTAGGCGCTAACTAAATTCGTCATATAATCTCTCAGCAACACTCCCAGCTTAATGGTAATCAAAAACTCTCCCAGCTATTTGAAATCAGAGAAACACAGAACAGAAATATCCTTCAAGGTATGCGTCACAATATTTCCCGTTCAAAATCATTCGACTATTTTCCACAGTGTTTCATGAAATTTCATTAATTCGAAATTGTTTGCCTTAAGCAACGTTACTAATTACTAGTTGAGCGCCTAGCTGTCATTTAGTGTCTACCCTTAGGTGCATCAACACATTTAACTTACGAAACTTGCTTCTACATTGGAAATGTTTGAAGTCAAACGACAGGCGAAACCTTTTTTGCAAAGTTTTAACTCAATTTTTTATGCCTGTAAACTACTAGGCGTCTATCCGTATGATTTTCAGAAATTCTACTATCACGGAGTATTGCAAGGCTCCAGAGCGGGCAGCTGTGTGGTCATAGCGGTAATGTGTATAGTTTTTGTGCTCTTCAACGTGGTGCTGTTTACATTTACCGACAGCGAAGCCATTGCGAAGATATAGTAAGTGAAACGTGGAAAAATAAATGAATAAGCAGCATTTTTTCCATAGTCCGCTCCACTTCCAGATCACCTCAACCTCATCATCGGCATTGTGCTCACTTATATTGCACCCGCCACTATGCTGATCGATCAGATCGCCGCTGTGCGTAATCAGAGAGCGCTGCCCGCGCTCTTCGAACGCATCGTTCATGTGGATGAAGGACTTCGCCAGCTGGGCATTTCGGTGGATAATACGTGTGTACAGCGTAGCATATGGCTGATGATCGTTTTGACGGTGATATGTGAGTTCTATATATTCTGGGCTTCTTTATTTTTGCTCGCCGATGAATTGGAATGGCGGATTGCGCTTTGGGTCTTCACCTCTTTACCAACTTTATTCAATACGCTGGATAAGATTTGGTTTGTGGGTATACAATTGGGCCTGAGAGATCGTTTTGAAGCTATCAATGGAGCATTCGATTAATAGCAGAAGAACAAGCGAAAATGCCAGCGCATTTGCAGAAGCCTCAGCAGCAGCAGCACGTGACACACAATGAAATAGTGTTCCGCGCATCACTGCAATTTGGCGCTGAAGAGCCAGGCGGTATGTATGGAGTGTGGTGTGGCGTGGGGGTGTAAAAGGTTTTTAAAAGGAAACTTGCATTGTTTGCAATTTTCTGCTTTCGCTTAGATATCAAATTGGAGTATCCTACGCAAAATGCTTGCGGTGATTCGCTGCATGACCAAACACCATACAAAAGATCTAACCTAAGCGTCAACTATGGCGGTAGTCAAAGAGATTTCGATGTCTTGCAAGAGCGTTTCATAAGCCTCTGTCAGCTGCACGATAGCACTTGTAGGATTGCTAAGCTGCTCAATGAGCTCTGGAGTTATTCCATTCTTTTACTGATGGCTTTTGGCTTTCTAGTTGTCACGTCACAGCTTTACTTTGTTTATTGCGCCACAATGAAACAGGTATGTATGTATGCATGTATTTGTGAATAGAACCTTTTTTATCATGCCTCAATAATCATATTTATGTACATATTTCCCGCTTGCACAGTCAATTCCGTTGATTTTTCGCACTGCCAAGGAACCCGTCATCTCGGTGGTGTTATTAATCTACCTTAGCGGCAAATGTGTATCGTTGAATTTTTTCAGCTGGAAAACTTCACAGGCCTCGCGTCACACCGGCATTTGTCTGCACAGGTGTGGTGTGGCCGCCGACACCAATGAGGTCTATGAAATTGTCAGTACGACCGTTTTTTCTTCTACTTTCTTCACTTACTCTTTCCTTTTTCACCTACATTAAATTGGGCTTAATATTTTTTATCGCAACATTCATACAATTTCAGGTCAATCATTTGTCATTGAAGCTATTGAATCACACCGTAAATTTCTCCGCATTCGGATTTTTTACGCTGGACATGAGCACTTTAAATGCGGTGCGTGCCTCCCAGCGGTATTTTTTATTTACTTCCCTCTTTTCTAGGCTTCATATTGCCACTACCAATATGTGTGTGTGTATGTGTATGTGCAATAATTTCGTTTTTATGCATATTTTGTATAGGTTTGTGGCGCCATAACCAGTTATCTGATTATCCTCATACAGTTCAATATGGCTGAGCAACAAGTGAAGATTTCCAGAGAGCTGGCTGCTACAAATGAAACCGCGACGACAATGCTGGATGGAGAAAATTACACCGCTACGCCATTCGAGTCAACGACAGAGGGATAGGAAAAATGCGGAAACGTACCTACTGAATGTTTGAATGAGGGATAAAGTCAAATTTGAATAAAATGTTTGAATTATTTAGAATTTATTAAAATTTAAATTTAACTGATTTGGCTTGTACGACTGCGAATGTACATATTTGCGGTCGCCGTAGCCCAAATGGATTGTACGTGACTAGCATTTGGATTAGAAAGCGGGGAGTTTGAAACACGCGATGGACGTGCAACAGCGTATAATAAAAAAATGTGTTTCTAAGCGCCTCTCGGCAATCAATGGCAAACTTTTGAGTGCATTTTCGCATTAAAAAAATACCATCTAGCATTCGGTGGCGATTTATAATTATAGAAGCCGTCGTTTGTGGAACAACATTACCAGGCACAGCAAAAATTGGAGTAGAAGCTTAAATGGGCCACAAACACGCAACAAATCATAACAATTGGTTGAAATTCGTTGCGTCACACACTGCGAACCGATTGACGATTTTCATTTCACGTTCTTCGCTGCCGCTGGAAGGCGGAAAGATGAGAGGAGCGCGCTTCGATAAGAGATTCTCTTTTGTTTTGTTGGCACACTCTTCATAGGAACGTATTTGAAGTTTCATTCCGATCTGCCAATTCAATCTTTGTTTACAAGCCATTTTGTGTCGACGTATGGAAAAAATCAAGTATCGCGCAGTGATTAAATTTTTATTTGAGGAAGGTTTAAAAGCAAAGGCAATTTATGAATGAATGTTCAAAGTGTATACGGACTTTTCGCCACCAATTATTGACTTTTCGTCAATTATAAAGGCTGGTTAAGTTTCAAGGGCCGGTGTTGATTTTGAATAAAATACCATTTTTTTAAGAAACTATTGTCATTTCTCTTTACAATGATAATACTCGTATATCTCAATTACGCATGGAACAAAATATCGGCCAAATGGCTGCCGTGGCTTCGGCGGCACACCTCCATCCGATGTTCCAAATTTTCGATGCCGCTGAGGCATAATTGAGGTTCTATGCCGTTAATGTGCCGAATTATCTCATTCTTTAGCTCTTGAATTGTTGCTGGCTTATTGGTGTATACCTTTTCTTTCAAATAACCCCAACGAAAGAAGTCCAACGGTGTCAAGTAACATGATCTTGGCGGCCAATTGACATCGCCGCAACGTGAGATTATTCGGCCATCAAATTTTTCGCGCAAAAGAGCCATTGTTTCGTTAGATGTGTGACAAGTGGCACCGTCCTGTTGAAACCACATATCGTCCACATCTATATCCTCCAATTCGGGTCATAAAAAGTTCGTTATCATCTCACGATAGCGAACACTATTCACAGTAACTGCCTGACCGGCCTCATTTTGGAAAAAATACGGCCCAATGATGCCGCCGGCCCATAAACCGCTCCAAACAGTCACTCTTTGTGAAGATGATTTTGTTCGAAAATTGGTCATTCACTGCTGCCATTTCCTGCCACCATTCTGACCATTGGCGACACTTGAAATGGTCAAGAGGCTTTAGTTTTTGAGTCAGTCAATTGCACCTTGTAAACGTGTAAATGCAAGTCTTTATGCATAATGTTCATCAACGACGAGCGTGAGAGGTGCAATTGTTGGGCACGACGACGAGTTGAGGCGGACGGCTCTTCAACCACACTATCGCGAACAACAGCAATATTTTCTCCAGTACGAGCTGTACGAGCATGCACTGGTGTTTTCACATCTCCTACAGACCCGGTTTGCTCAAACTTTTGCACAATTTTTCCGATTGTACGCACATTTGGACGATTAAATTTACCGAAAAAATCACGAAGTGTGCGATATGCATTTTGATTTGAGCGCCCGTTTTCATAATAAGCCTGAATAGCTTTAACGCGTGGCTCGATTGTGTATCTTTCCATGAGTCAAATTGAATTAGTCTGGAATTGAAAAGTGTCAAATGAAATGCAGAAAAGACCTGACTCTTAGGTGTGGTTCACATTCAACATCGGCCCTTGAAATTTAACCACCCTTTATTTATTATTGTGTATCGCGGAATTTTTAAGCAATGTTTTTATTTCAAGTGCTTTTCTGAAATAAGTGCTATGTCTATAAAGTTGTCGCTAAGTAGTACATGAGAAAGAAATAAATTGTCAAAATTGTTCAATAATCTCTAAAACTACCCTTGACCAGGCAAGTGAAGTATTGTGAAAATTTCCAAAAAATTGATAAACAAATCACACAAGCGACTAATAGCCATATTAGAAAGCTGCTTGGGCGTAGTTAAGATCGTTAAGAACTTAGAGCCCAGTGTATGAAAGCATCTCGCGGACTCAGGAGAGTTGCTGAATAATATGCTGATATATTTTTACCTCATAGCCCTACAAACAGCTTCCGCAAAATGAATTTTTAACTAAATTAGTTATCACCGCATAGATTTGCTTGTGTCTGGCTAAGTTCTTCACTACTAACTAGATTTGTGACTTTAATCTTTGTGACCTAAAATCTTTTCAATAGATAGATAATGGAGATATGGATAGATAAACACATCGATTTAAACATGTCAATAGAAACAGGAGTCGAACTCGATGCAGCAATAGAAGCATTCTCTAATGTTATTCATGAGGCAACGTATTTGTCCAGCCCCTTGAGAGAGAAACTCCCTTCTAATGACCATGTACAAGTCCCTCCTGAAATACTACTTCTAATTAATAAAAAAAGAAGATTACGAAAAATCTGGCAGGAAAACAGATACCCCGCTAATAAAAGAGCACTGAATAAAGCTGCGAAAGAACTCAAAACAAAACTATCTGATCTCAGAAATCAATCGTTTAGTTCTTTCATCAAAACACTTGAACCTACAAAAAACGATGAACACAAAATCTGGAGGGCTACTAAATATATAAAGCTGCCGATCAAGCGTAATGTCAGCATTAGAGATTCTAATGGGGTATGGGGCAGAAGCGATGAAAGTAAAACAGAGGCTTTTGCCAAACACCTCTATCAACTTTTTCAGCCAAATCTTCCAATTGCCGCCAATGACGATGCGAAGTTTCCCCATGTCAAATGGATTTTCCGATCAGCCGGATATCAAATAGTGAAGTATCTGAAGAAATAGATAAATAAATGCAAGGCTCCTGGATATGACTGCATTGATAGCAAAGTAGTTAAAGCTCTACCTGAGAAAGCTATTGAATTCCTTACATTAATCTACAATCCCATTCTCAATGTAAATCACTACCCAAAACAATGGAAATGTGCTGTTGTTGTTATGGTGCCAAAACCAAATAAACCCGAAAACTTTCTTAAGTCTTACCGCCCCATTAGTTTGCTTGTAACATTCGCGAAAATATTCGAACGAATATTTTTGAAGAGAATGTTACCAGTAGTAGGGGACCACAACATCATTCTCGAACATCAGTTTGGGTTCAGGGTAAGGCATGTCACACCAGAACAATGCCACAGGGTTGTAAATGTAATTAGGGATGCGCTAGAAAGGAAGCAATACTGTTCTGCAGCTTTTTTAGATGTTCAACAGGCATTCGACAGAGTATGACATGCGGGACTTCTATACAAAATTGAAAAACTCCTGCCAGCACATTTCTATTTGATCCTTAAATCCTATCTGAGTGAAAGGCACTTTATGTTAGACACCGAGATGCGTCTTCAGAAATATACATTATTAGCGGCGGGGTGCCCCAGGGTAGTGTGTTGGGCCCCGTCCTTGTGTATATACTTCCGACATGCCAATAACAGAAGAAGTGGAAGTGACTACTAACGCTGACGATACAGCCTTCATAGCTTCTAGCGATGCACCTGCAAAAGCATCCTCTTTGCTGCAAAACCAACTAAATATTTTAGAAATTTGGCTTGATAAATGGAGGATCAAAGTAAACTCCAACAAGTCTACCCATGTCACCTTTACGTTAAGAAAAGATAACTGCCCTAGAATATTTTTAAATAATGCTGTAATACCAACGAATACCAAGGTGACATATTTAGGAATGCATTTAGATCAACGCCTTACTTGGAAATCCCATATTAAGGCCAAACAAGAGCAGCTTAAAAATAAAACCAAGCGAATGCACCGACTGCTTGGTCGCAAATCTCAGCTTAGTTTAGAAAACAAAATAAGACCATATAAAGCTATTTTAAAGCCTGTATGGACCTACGGTATACAGCTTTGGGGAACTGCTAGCAAATCGAATATAGAAATCCTACAACGCTACCAATCCAAAACTTGGCGTGCTCTTGTTATCACCCCTTGGTTTGTCACAAATGAAGCAATACACAAGGACTTAGATATCCCATTTGTAAAGAATGAATTTCCAAACTTTTCTAACAGATATCTTGCACGGCTGTCAAACCATGTAAATACGAATGCTATATGCTTATTAGACTCAAGTAATGAAACAATAGGACTGAAGCGTAATCATATCTTAGACTTGCCATTTCTCTAATTTTGCTGAATTAAATTATTTATTCAACACTAAATAAAAAACAAAATACATAAGTTCCTATATGAAGATAAGCAACTCATTAGTACAAATGAAATTGAATACATTTAAGATATAAGATTTGAACAAATATCGTAATTTCATATGTAGTTTTGCATTTGTGCAAATACTACCGCTGCTATTAGATTATAAGACCTAATTTGCTGAATATCATTGTATTAAGATAGATTGCAAATAAAATATTTAGGTACACAAAAAAAAAAAAAATGACTGCCTGTTATGTACCCGTGGAGCGAAAAGCTTTACCTATAAATTTAGTTTTAACTTACACCTGAAAATTGATTACTTGTTAACCACAAATTTACACAATTTTCGCTCCTACGCTCACTAAGCTGATTCGATGCCTACCTGTCTAAGAGTTGACTAAAGGTCTTCAAAGAAACCACCAAGTGCAAATCATTTTAATGGCTGAGTTATTTAACTATCTATATATCTATCATTCTATCCCTCTTCACAGCCATAGAGTTTCCTTGATAACGAAATCCTAAACTGATTTCAAACCTACCATCAGTGAGCATACGGCCTTGATTGCCCCTTTTGGCTATCGCAATGCACGCTGACCTCCTTTGAAGGTTTTGTATAACACTAGTCAGTATCCAATCATTCGCATTTTTATTTGAAAATTCGAAAAAGTAAATTCTCTTTCAATCAGCTTGTGGCATGAGCTCAGGAATTCAATCGAGTTGAATTACATAGATTTAGTCAATTTGCATATAAACAGGAAAATCTTATTATTATCAATACATAACTTTATGCTAATTTCGGCAATAGGCAACCGCACCACTTATGAAATTATTGCGGTACATTCAAATGTTAATCTTCCGAACGAATGTCTAACCTCCGAACGAAATGAATTTCCAGTGCATAAATTTGTATTTACATCAACTCATTAGTGGTTGACGTACATAGGTATGTCATATTTGCCACCAAAATAAGCGACAACCAGCTTTTGCACACCTCCAAAGCCCAGCAGGGAAAATTTAAGCCTGTGAAACGGAGAAGAGATTGTGCGACTTCAGCAACTGTGAACCACTTCAGCAGTTTCATTTGATGATCACGACCGCTGGTGCAGTAAGTTGCTGCCACCTGTCGGACTGTAGTTTTGAAAAAGAACTGTCGAGCAAGACGCGTTTTCATCACAATTACGTTCTGGATACTATATCAGGTTAATCTCCTGCTTATCCAGAATCGACCCGACATATTAAACATATTTCCGGCATGTGAAGGCCCCCCACACGATATTAACCACCTTTTCACATGCCCCATCAAACCCTCTCATCTAACACCCCTCTTCCTCTGGAGCCCAACCCGTCGAAACAGCTAGTTTCCTTGGCCTACCGTTAGATGAGCTAGACGAAGACGACCGGTGATTACACTACACTGACTGCGCAAAGTTACTGCTACAACAAAACAACAACAATGCGTTTTCATCGGCACGGCTATCTTAAAAAACAAAATAGACGCAATTGTTGATGGAAAACCCATATTCTACAAAACTTAGATGATCATCAACCAATTCATCTTTGGAGCAATA
>JAYXIM010002730.1:0-45938 GCA_037575425.1 Anastrepha fraterculus
TGCCTCAACCATTGGATTGTTCCGATAAATTCCGAACGCCGTTGTGCAAATAAGTGTGGTGGGAAATCAAAATACAAATGCCAAAAATGTGAAGTAGGCCTCCATCCTAAGTGTTTCATGGAGTATCATGTAGAGCCCAATACCTAAATATATTTTATATACAATTAATTTACTTGTATTTCTTCATTTTCAGTAATATTTTAAATAAATTTTGCTAGAAGCATTCGGTTTTTTTTATTTCTCATGGGATAGCTTGAGGTGCCGGTATGCATAACGTTCGATAAATCGGACGGCTTGTTTACAACAAACTACAGACAAATGTGTAACTTTTCTTTCACCACTCGATTTATGTGATCTCCATAACCGGAAATTTTCACAGAAATTCATTATAAGTATAAGGACAAACTTTATGCAGTAATGGGTTAATAATTTAAAATGGCGCATGTACACTCAATTCTTCCAGGAAGGTTGCAGTAAAGCTTAAAAATTGTTTGTTTATTAATGTCATAATTTCTAAATAAATTAAAAAAAATGGAAAAAAATTCGCGGAATAAAATGCTTAAAAAATGAATTTTGTGGCGAATTTTCCTACTAGTTTTGCTTCGAAAAAATTATAAACTTGTAAATTCATATAGAAAGTTATATCATAAAAAAAGATGTGTGGAAAATTTCAGGGAGTTCGGTCTATACCTTTTCGAGTTATCATCTACACCAATTCGAAAAATATAGTTCTGAGAAAAACGCGTCTATAGTTTGAATACATGAAAATTCCTCTCCCAGCGCTCGAACGCAAAGAATAGAGTCGTCACGATTGACGATCAGAAATACTTAATTTTATGCTCTAAAGACTGTTTGACATATTCTTAAAGGATTATATTATTGTAACATTAATTTTTTTTCGAAATTTTACAGGTTCCCTTAGTCAACTATAAAACTGCATACCAAAACTTCTTCCAGGAATTTTAATTAACAACAATTATGAAAACCTTTGTGTGAATTTTTCTAGCTTTTGTATAAAGTTTGAAAATTGGATTTAAATGGTTTTTGTAAAACGGCAAGTCAACTGTTTTAATAAGAAAATAATGCACACTCAAAAAACAAAAACATTTACCACCAATAAAAACAACTAAAGGGAAATGGGCCCGAACCACTTCAGAAAAAGCAACGGTCTTAGCTCAACATTTAAAGATTCTTTTGAAAATAATAATAACGACATAAATCTCACTTAGGCAGCAAACGAGAATAAGAAGCAAATTAAAAAAATCACACTTACGGAGATAAAACAATTAATAAAAACTCTAAAGAACAATAAATCGCCTGGATACGATCAAATTTCGGGAACAATTATGAAGCATATGCCTGACAAGGCAATAATTTATCTAAGAAATAATTTCAACGCTGCTATAAGTCTCAAATATTTCCCTAGTACCTGGAAAGTAGTTGAAGTTATAGCTAATAGCTTAAACCTAACAAAAACGCTACACTAGCGACATCATATCGACCAATCAGCCTACTACCGACAATATCAAAAATTTTCGAAAAAATATTATTTGACCAGATAAATCCTGTAATAACAAGCATGAATCTGATACCCAAACACCAATTTGGATTTAGGAAAAACCATTCAACAATGCCACAGATTCATAGAGTAGTTCACAAAATTAATGATGACCTGAATAAAAAAGAGTGTGCATGTCCATATACCTCGACGTAGCTAAAGCTTCTGACAAAGTGTGGCTCCCTGGGTTACTCCATAAAAAATTAAAAACACAACTACCTAATGACTTTTACCTTATGCTTAAGAGTTACATCCAAGACAGGAAATTCTATGTTAAATATAACGACGCATGTTCAGACATTCAACCTATGAACGCAGGCATTCCCCAAGGCAGTGTCTTAGGACCAACATTGTATCTATTGTACACGGCTGATCTACCGGAACCGAAGTCAGAAAACAGCATGATTGCAACATTTACGGATGACACAGTCCTCATGGTATCTCATAAAGATACAAAAGTCGCAAAACAAAATTTACAAAACTTACAAAATTTACAAATTAAATGTGACATTAAACTGGTTCAAAAAATGGAACATCGAAATTAACGCTGACAAAACAATAGAAGTAAACTACACAAACCGAAGGACAACCATTGAACCAGTTAGCGTCGGTAATTCTGACGTGCATATTGACACCAAAGCGAAATACCTGGGTATTACGATCGACTCGAAATTAAACTGGCAGGAGCATATAAAGAAAAAGCGAAATGAAGTTAAAAATCGCTTTAAGAAATTGTACTGGCTACTTGGACCTCAGTCAAATCTATCATTGCAAAATAAAGTACTTATTTATCGAACGATAATTGCTCCGATCTGGAAATATGGAATTGAGATTTGGGGCACTGCTGCCAAAAGTTATCTAAGTATACTTCAACGAGTCCAGTCTAAAATACTTAGGACCTTAACTAATGCACCTTGGTACATACCTAACGCAGATATTCATCGCGACCTTGACATCGATACCTACTATTGATGAAACAATACAAAGCGCTAGCAGAAGACACATAAATAGATTATTAACGTACACAAATCCTATGATGAGAAGACTACCAAATAAAGAAAAATCTACCCAAAGTAGGCTTAACCGTCAAACACCAACAGATCTTGCAAAATCCATGTAATTAATTGTCAACTAATTGTATATGTCATTGTTTGTTAACCACTTGTTTTTAAATAATATGTATATATTTTTCTAAATGAGCTTGGGGGCATTGGCCCTTCAATATCACTCTCAGTCCATCTTTTTGTAAATCAAATTACTTATTGTCTAACGACAGGTTTAATATTTTATGGAAGAAATAAAAAAAAAATAAAAATAAAAAAAATAAAAAAAAAATAGTCAAAACAGATCAAAGTTTTTAAGCAGATATCGCAGGATCACTCAAAGCTCCAAAGAAGGATTTAAAATACTGTCTGAGCTATAAAACCTCGAAATGCATATATTAAAATGCCGAATAGTTGAACATCAATTATTTCGATCCGCAGCAAATGAATCCATTATTTCTACAATTCCTTTGAAATAATTTCAAAAGTATTTTTTTAATTATGTTGGGGAATAAGTTCATAGCGATTTTACCATTTTATTTTTATTATTTTATTTGTATTTAAATAAAACATAATAATTATATCAATAAGTTAATCAAAGGTATATTTGCCGTTGCTATTTACAACCTCTTCCCACCTCTCGATGAATTTGTTGGTGCCTGGTGTCCGGTCTGGTGCCAAAGAAGTTCACGAGCCAGTTTTTAAGGACCTCTTTTTTATCGAATGGTTTGACAGACAGCGGAAAAGATGGTAATCGGTCGAGGCAAGCTCCGGAGAATGCGGGAATACTGAAGCACCCCCCATTCGAGCTCTTGGAGTGCGGCTTTGACGGCTTGTGTAACATAGGGCCTAGCGTTGTCATAAAGGAGTATGGTTTGATCATGTCGATCAGGTCTTTTCAGTCGAATAGCCTCATTCACGCGATGTAGCTAGACAATGAAGAGCCTGGTATTCTTTTCGAGCATTTCCCAGTGCACCATGCCCTCCCAGTCCCACTAAACACATATCATGAACTTCTTTGGATGAAAATCTGGCTTCACTCTCGACTTCGGCATATCTCTTGGAGCCCTTCACTACTTTCTTTGCTTCATAATGATGTACAGGTACCATTTCTCATCTCCCGTGACAATTCGGTACAAAAGTCATTGTCTATGACCATGTGTTGCCCGATGGGGGCGAGAAGCTGCGAAGCAATTTGAAGGCGACTTTCTTTGTTTTTTCGTTGAGTTCGTGAGGCACCCAGGCGAATTCACGACTGGTTTGGCGACCGTTCTCCTTCAAAAGCGATTTAAGAAGTTCTTCAGCCAATTATGTTAAAAAGGCCTTCTGCCTGAGGCCGCAATATTGTTAATTTTGAAAAAAGCTTCAATCAGATTATCTATTAATAAAACTAATTTCTCGTGTCCGATTGATTTGAGATGAATCTCCAAGGACTTGTGATGATCACCGCAAGGGACTTCTGGAGAAACGGGCTCAATTATAAACTTTTATTTTGAAATTTTGCTAAAGTCGAGTCGAAACATGATGTATTAATGCTATGGTTTTATTTTTGTAAATTAAAGCAAATAACTAGCACAAAAAAAAAAAACATTGAATATCATCATTTTTTTCAGACCTCTGGCTACCCTAACTCCTCAATAATTGAAAATCAATTGAGGAATGAACGTGAAATTACCCCGTTTCGATAACTATGAGCTCCCCAGTTGTTAACCAAGAGACCTTAGCCAGACTTCAAAGACTATTTCGAAAGTGCTCACTCCACAGGACAATGATGGAATATCCCGCTTCAAGAGCTGTCACAATAGTGCAATCTACAAACTTCCCCCGCTGCATGCATTAATTCGTGAAGCAAATGAAAATATATTTAAATATGCCTGCATACATTATTCTATACGCACATATATATTCTCTATCAGAGCTTTTGTACAAACAGACTTGCCTCATTCATCACTTGAATTTGTGGTCTGAAATGTCACACGATAAAATCACGCATGCGCTTATGCACATCCTTACGTGCAGCCTTACATTAATTCAAAATGTCGCCGCAGCGCACACGCACACAAACATACAAATGCTTCAAATGGGTGTCTCGCAAAGCTACTGGTTGCCCGATCCCCACCGTTCAGCCGCAAAAGCTCATTTCCGCGCCGATGCACTTCGAGGCACTACACTAATGCGTTGCCGAGCATTACCGCCGCCAAGCCATGGTGCAAATCCAACTTAAGATATGCAAAGTACTTGATGTAATGCAAATAAACTTACGTGTGTAGGGCCAAACGCATGGGTGCATATGTGTGTGTATGCACAAGAGTGCGTAGCATGCGTTCGAGAGCATATTAGGTTTCCTCGTGTGTGTGAGTGCGTGTGTGTGTTGCACATTATCCTAGACATTTGGAATAGCCTTTATTACAAGTGCGATTACTTGAGTCAGTGTCAGTGCTGACTAAAGGGCACAATTGTGCGATTGCGTGCATGCTTACGAGAATTTAATGAAGCCGTAAACAGTAAGGATATGCATTTGTTCAAGATGGGTGCACTGATGGGTGAGGTTGAAGGCATGACTACCTTACGATTGCTACTACTTCAACAATCAGAGAGAGGTTTTACTCCTTGCGACAGCTCGAAGTCGCACTTCTTTTTGTTTGATAAAAGCAAAGAGTTTAACATAGGGAGACCAAATGGTGACACCATTTTATTTGTTACGCACCCGATTCACACTGTGAATATGAAGAATCGCTTGGTAGAACAAATTTTGTCTAACGTAGCCGCTACCTCTCGGCAAGAAATAGCAAACCTTCAAGTGAACTTAAGCGATGAAAAAGCTTTTTAAGGGGGACCTCTTATTAGTCTGCTTCAAAAAATCGATTTCTGTTTTACTGCAATCGATAGATATATTATAGGAGAATATGCCCTCAAAATTTTATAGCTGAAATTCAAAGTGATTTCGGAGTTACGCGCCTGTGTACCGTCCCTCGTGTGAGTATACTGTCTACCTTCTAAAAACTTTGAAACACGTTTCCTCAAAACCATGTTTTTGTGTAAGATTAAAAAAAAACGACGAAAGTTATCGTTTCAAACCGATAATCTATATATATAAAGATAATTAAAATGCGCAACTAATTAACTAACAAAATACAAAAAAAATTCATTTTTTAATGTTATTTAACACCTTTTTTGAAAAAAATTGCGAAAAAAAGCACTTTTTCAATAATTAATTGTGTTTCATATTTTTATACAAAGGTAGTCTATTATATGCGGGAAAGCCTTCTGAATAAGAAACAATTTTTCTTTTTTGTTTCAGGTTCAAAACTACGACCACAATCTTACACGCCGTTTTACTAGCGCGCAACGAGAAGCTGTGCGAGATCCCTCATATGCCCGCCATTTTGTTTATTTACTTATGTTAAAAAATTGTTTATTACTATTCAATCAGGCCTTCAAATAAATGCAAATGATTATTCCTGTGTGTCGCATTTTTCGCCTCGAAAAAAAAATTGAGAAAAAATACCCTTTTTGAAGCCCCTTATAAGAGGCCCCCCTTAGAAAACTATTTGTCATTCGAAGGTGGCATTAAATTATGGGTGCCACCATTTGTAAGACAACTTGAAAAGGCACACCATAAGTTGGTGGAAAAGCTCGGTGAAACACCAAACAATGGATCCTAAAACACTTTATCAATCCTAAACCACCCGAAGTAACCTGCAGTGAATATAACCCGAAAAGTTATGGGAATCCCACAATGAAACTTCCAGTGTTTACTGAGCATAGACTCAACTATCATCGAAACAAAAGAAACTTCTGAGAAACATCATTTTATAGAAATAATAAAAAGAAAAAACAAAAAAATTTCCCTTCAAAAAGCTCTATGTTGAATAAAACTGAAAGGTATTAAATTCTAAAATACTTGAATCACTGGACATGGAATCACTCGACTGCCATTGCTTTTTGTTTTTGTTTTTGTATTAAAGATTCTTATGCATCTTGCTCACGTTTTGGTGAAATTAAGTCCCCACTAATCCCACAAGAAACTGCATCTGTTAGGCACGCACAATCCAGCTCATTTGGGCCACAGGACACAAGGGTATAACTGGGAACGAAATAGTGGACTCGTTGTTAATATTGGGTTGGGGAATAAGTTCGTAGCGTTATTACTGTAGTTTTTTACTAAAAAAAACACAACAATTATATCAATCAGTTAATCAATCATGTATTCGCCGCTACTGTTTACAACCTCTTCCCACCTCTCGATCAATTTGTTGGTGCCGTTCCGCCAAAAACCGTCTGGTGTTTGGTCTGGTCTCAAAGAAGTTGTTGAATGCGACTTTGACGACTCGTGTGAAGAGGTATGGTTTGACCATGTCGATCAGATCTTTTCAGCCGAATAGCCTCATTCACGCAGTATAGCTAGACAATGAAGAGCCTGGTATTCTTTTCGGACATTTCCCAGTGCACCATGCCCTCCCAGTCCCACTAGACACATATCATGAACTTCCTTAGATGAAGATCTGACTTGACTCTCGACTTCGGCGTATCTCTTGGAGCCAACCTTCCCACTCCTTTCTTTGCTTCATATTGATTTATAGGCACCATTTCACATCTCCCGTGACGATTCGATATAAAAAGCATTGTCTATGACCGCGTGTTGCTCGATGGCGGGCGAGATGCTGAGAAGCAATTTGAACGCGACTATTTATTTGTTTTTTCGTTGATCCCGTGAGGCACCCAGGCTCCCAATTTTTCGGTAAACCGCATTGAACGAAGGTGAATGACTGGTTTGGCGACCGTTCTCCTTCAAAAGGGATTCGAGACGTTCTTCTTCGAGTACACAAGACCTTCTGCTGCGGGACGTATCATCGACGTCAAAGTCCCCATTTTTTAACTTTGCAAGCCATTTCCATGCTGTGTACTCGCCTATGACGCCTTCTCCATACACGTCGCAAACGTTCCGAGCTACTTTCGCAGCTTTTACAAAGTCACAACCAAAAGAGGTTTAAAAACTCAACTCTCCCCAAGGATAAACTGAGAATGCTCACGAGCATTCTGACAGGCCACTGGAGACTTCTTAGTCATCTGCTCATGATCGAGATATGGTCCACTGACTCTCGTCGTTTCTGCGACGAATCATAGGAGACCCCAATGCACTTTATCCTTGAATGCAGCTCTGTAGTACGGTGAATGTTGAGACATCTCGGTCGATTTTCAGGCACATACGCTCAGTCTAACTCAGCTTCATCTTAAATTCAATAAGGGAACTTGGTCTGGGTGAGGCACTGTGATGCATAGAGGGCACAAAAGACCATGAGATCCGCGTGCAAACCTCCAGTAAATCCGATAGTGAGGACGAAACGCTCTCCACTTGATCTTTTAACACAGAATAAGCTTCAAATCTCCTCCGCCGCGCTTTTCGCCCTCGAGGGTCTTCTGAACTACTTCATTTGACATGCTCTAGTCTGTTGTAGCGCTGGCTCTTTATTTGCAACATTATTTTTGTACTGCTGTAATTCTCAAACAGCTTGTCTTTCTCATGAACACTTCAAGGGTCACAACATTACAGTGTTTCCACCATCCTGCCATGGACAGCGTAGTACGTTTAACGTCTCTTATTTGATCTGTCAATTTTTTGAATACTTTTGACCGCCAAAATGACCACTGTGTTGTATTACAAATTTATTTTTTTTAGAAATTCACAAAAAGTGTCATTTGATAAAGTAAGGAAATATGAAAATTAATTATTGAATATCGAAAACCGAAAATTTTATAATCAACCAAAAAGGGGACGCCAATAGACTGCCAAAAGCTGCGATTTGACTACGTTTTTTTTTTATGGAGTACCGTTAAAGATAAATGTTAAGCAACTATCCGCACTGTGGCCATCTGTTGAACCGGAGCTTTTCCGACTACTTTAGGCCCGGCATTAGATGCTCTGATTGGTTTACCATCACTTGATGCTTTCATCCATGGAGAGGCCTTGAAGGCCATCTGCAGGCTAAAACATAATGGGGACTGGTACGGCCTCTGTCCGGCATTGAAAAGAGGTAGAGTGCAGTGCTGCCAGAGGCTCAGTTGTGGTCAAACTTTGAAAATGAGCCCGCCAAACACTTTCTGTGGGCGAATCACATGGAAAGGGTGGGCATCTCACACAGTGTACACTGCCCAGCTTGTGAAGAGAAAGATGAGACGGCGGACCACTTCCTGTCTCCGTCTTTGGCACTGATGTGTTAAGACGCGACCACCTTGGCTCCTTGGCACCACAAGGTCTACTCAGATTTCTTCGGAGATCGGGTAGATTTAAAGAAAATTAAAAGGGAAGGGGAGGGTAGTACAATGGACGTAATTAATGTCTGAGTGCTGCACTTGCTAGTTGTCCCGACAAAAAACCAGAAAAAGAAAAAAAACATCTAGAGACAATTCAAAATTGTTAGGCTGAATGAACTACTTTAAAGCCAACCGTGAAAATAATTTAATTAAAATGGGTTTCTTTGTTTAATGACGAGCCTTACTATTCCCTTTTCCATAAAAAAATGCAGTGTCTGAACATCAATACATTTCTTCCAAGGAGATACCAAAGTGCACGCGATGCCCAACAAAAAACTTAAATTTTTGGGATTTACTTCTTTCCTCATCAGGAAAAAGAGGAAGAGGCAGAGAATTGTACCAATAACAGAGTGATTTTTCACGGTGCTGCCAGTGCTTTAAACGATGGGAAAACATAAGTCTTGCCAAGTCTTCGGATGATGGTGCTGCTATCTGGTTTCGGGTATGTTTGCTTACTAACCGCCACAAAATTTTCTCATTTTACCTTTTCTTGACTGGAGGAGTCAATTAAAGGAGGAGTATTTAAATGGAAATACAATAAAATTATATGCCTACGAATACGTGCAACGACTTCAAGGAAAAAAATAATAGAAAATCAACGGAATTGCGTAGCAGCTTCATATTGTATGCGCTATAAAACTGCGTACCCAATTATTTTTTTGTGTTTGCTCTCAATTAAAAATTTTAATTTTATGTACAATATATTGAATATTTTTCCAATTTTTAAAATTTTTCTATAAAGTTTCATATTAGGATTTATTGACTTATGTAAGACTTTGAGCTATGTTTTTATGTAAAAAAAGTAAAGAGCATTCAAGGTAGCGAAAAGTAATACAGTGAACAGTGGCCAAAACGTTGATGCGCTATCGTTTGTCGCGGCCTGTATGCTGTTTTTCCGATCTGATAATTGCTATTGTTATTTCTGTTTTGCTGCTATCAGTAACTGGTGCCAACAGCTTTTGTTCATTTACGCCTGTGCTCGGAATTGCATCAGGGCATCTATGTTGAAGCGGATGGTGGTAGATATGCAGACAAAGACCACGAATGCATTGCGGGTTGAACGCGTGGTTGTATAAGTGGCATGAATGGTGATGAACCAAAGTGATGTGTCGGTCATGTGGTGAAGTGTGATGGTTGGTATTGTGTGAAACTCAGACGGTGATATTAGACAGATAACATCGCTTAATGCGCATACTTATGTATGTGTGTGCGTAGCTAAGTGCTGCAGCTGCTCAAATGTATGGCTATAAGTACTGAGATATCACGCACAAAAGACATGGCCACATGTTGTATGCTCCCTTTTTGTTTGTCACCTACTGACCTATGACTTGCGCTTGATTGAATTTTAATTGAAATTATTCTAATTTAAATCATTGAATAATTTATGATTTCCATTCAACAAAATGTCCAAATGTGCGCTTTCTGTGTATGTTTTCTGAAGATTGCTCAGTATTACCTGCCAGTGAATTTTGCAATTACTTTAACTAAGTACATATTTTCCTGCATTGTCATGAAAACTACTCAAATATGTAAAGCTTTTAATGTATACATGCGTATTAGCATTGCCCTGTAGGAAATCCTACTTGTCCGAAACTATCATACTGACATTTTTCATTGCAACTGAAGTAGCTCACCTTCTAATGGTCCTGGCGACTGCGCTTCAAATGGTCCATCCGCTAAGTCCAATTTTGGCTCTACTCTTTCCAATGTTTCGGCCGGTATCTCACATATAAACGCCTTAATGTTGTCTTCCAATGCGTTAATTGAAGCAGGCTTGTGTGAATAGACATGAGCTTTAACATAGCCCCACAAAAAATGGTCTAAAGACGTTATATCGCACGATCTGGGTGGCCAATTGACAGGTTCCGAACGTGAAATAAAATGTTCACCGAACTCGCCTCTCAACAAGTCCATTGTCACGCGTGCTGTGTGGCATGTGGCACCGTCTTGCTGAAACCACATGCCATGCAAGTCAAGCTCTTGCGTTTTGGGCAAAAAAAAGTTGGATATCATTTCACGGTAGCGCTCACCATTCACAGTTATGTTACAATCCGCAGCATCTTTGAAGAAGTACGGTCCAATGATACCTCCAGCCCATAAACCGCACCAAACTGTGACCTTTTCTGGATACATTGGTAGCTCTTGCGATTCTTCTGGCTGATCTTCACTCCAAAATCGACAATTCTGTTTATTTACGTACGCATCGATCCAAAAATGAGCTTCGTCGCTGAACACAATTTTTCGATAAAAAAGTGGATCTTCGGCCAAGTTTCCACGAGCCCATTCACCAAAAATTCTGCGTTGCGGTGGGTCGTTCGGCTTCAGTTCTTGCACCAGCTGTATTTTAAAAGGCTTCACACCTAAATCCTTTCCCAAAATTTTCCACGTTGTTGAGTAACAGAGGCCCAATTGCTGCGAACGGCGACGAATCGATAATTGATGGTCATCATTAACACTGGGGTAATAACGATACCAAAACGTGGCAAAAGTCCTCACGAAGTGTCATCATACCGTCCAATCTCCTTGCTACCTATAATGTCCAAACTACACGAAAAAATGATTCTGCAGCGGTTAAAGCCTTTGATTGAAAACAAACGCCTTATTCCTACGCACCAGTTCGGATTTCGAGCAAAGCACTCAACAATCGAACAAGTGCATAGGATCACAAATGTGATAGAAGAAGCAATTGAAAAGAAAAAAGTGTGCTCTTCCATATTTCTCGATGTTGCTCAGGCCTTCGACAAAGTATGGCATGACGACTACTCCATAAAATTAAAATCTTGCTTCCAAGCGAGTTTTCGGACCTATTTACTTCGTATCTAAATAACAGATATTTCAGGATTATTCAAGCCTAAAGCGTATTAAAGCCGGGGTTACACAAGGCAGTATCCTTGGCCCTATACTTTACGTGCTTTTCACATCTGACCTACCGGTCTCTGAGACTAGCACTATAGCTACCTTTGCTGACGATACGTGCATTTTAGCAATTGGAGACGATGAGACACAGTCCTCTTGCAAACTTCAGGAAAATGTTAACAAAATCACCGAATGGACTACAAAGTGGCGTATAAAACTTAATCAAGCCAAGTCACTTCATGTGGATTTTACAAACAAAAAAATTCAATACAATCCTGTATATAATTCTGGCACGAAAATTCCTTACTCCAATACGGCGAAGTACTTAGGGATGACGCTTGATGCCAAACTATGCTGGAAAGAGCACGTTAAAATAAAACACATGGAATTAAACCAAAATACAAAAATTAAACTGGCTTACTGGAAGAAAGTCTCCTCTTTCCATACAAAATAAACTTTTAATTTATAAACAAGTATTTAAACCTGTGTGGACATATGGTATACAGCTATGGGGCTGAGCCAAACAAACTCATATCGAAAAAATGCAACGATTTCAAAACAAGTTCTTAAAGAACGCAGTAAACGCGCCATGGTATGTGAGGAACACTGATTTACATCTCGACCTAAAGATGTCATTAGTATCAGAAGTTGTCAAATATTACGCTGTAGCTCATGCCGAAAGACTCGAAAAACATACTAACCCGGAGGCTCGGCGACTTGCCAATTTAGATGACCAATGCCGGAGACTTAAACGAAAAAAATCAAATGATCTTGTTCCAGAAATTTTGATGACTGACAAATATATGTAAATTTCTGTCAGCTGTCTTCCAGTTATATACGTATTTCCAGTAAATACTGTTGAATGTAATAAAATAATATTACTTGATAGTTGTGAACTAGGTGTAATAGAATGAAATGTATTTAAATATTTATAACGTTTCATTAAAAAAAAAAAAAAAAAAAATTAACACTGGCCGATACAGCTGCGATATTTTCTTCCATTCGCACTCTACGTAAGCGTGCTGGTGGTTTGATGTCCAATAATGTAAGACGATTCATGGTTAAATTATAGACCAAACTGAAGATGTTCGACAGTGAAACAAAGAACGAAACGTGCCTCAGCTCTTTAAACCAACTTTTTAAAAAGATAATAGCTAAAAAATCACACTATGTTTCTTTGTAAATATAATTTTATATTGGAAAATTATTCCAAAAATTTTACATATTCAACAAATTTTCGCAAAAATTTGCGTTTACGAGCAATATACGAACAGTTTTTTGTGTTTTTCTTTTTAACCAATTATTTTTTTTTTTTTAATTTTACCAATTAATTTAACATTCATTGAATTTTTGTTTAAATTACTGAAAAAAATTGTAAATTTAAAAATATGTCCGCAGAAAGTTGAAATATCTGCGTTGGCGGGCTAAATACAAACTGCTAAAAATTTTTTTTCACCAAGTAAAATTTGTTTTTAATTATTTCAAAAAAAAATTTCTTTTTTTAAGATGTTTTCGTCAAGGACGCAACTTCAAATTTGGCTTCTCAACCGGTTGTTAACCTAAAAAAAATTCAAAATTGGAGCTTTTCTAATTTTTTTCCATTTTCCATTATTATGGTAATTTTTATGAATCTTTAGCCCCTGTAAAATGTAATTGTGAAATTTCGAGGCATCACCATAAAACTGCGTAAGTGCTGAACAAATTAGCCTTGATTTAGGTATAGTTTAATTCCACTTATTTTTTAATCTTTCTTAGTGTTTGCCAAATATTCAAATATTAATTTTCTTTAAAGATATTCAAGGATAAGTTTGAAAACTTTTTCTTGGGTCCTTTTTATTCTGAAAAAGTTAATTAAAGAATTTTTCCCACTTCTCCTTTGCATACATTTGTAATTTTTTGAAACATGAACTGGAATAAATTGGTGAATTTATCTTTTGGCTCCATTCATTCTTAAAAATTGCACCTAACGAATTTTTCCCATTTCACAATCCCTTTGAAAATTTAATTTTGCCCATTCCCCAGGGCAGGGGTCGGCAATCAGCGGATCGCGAGCCACATCCGGCTTGGATGTGAAGCTCCGGCTCTTTAGTTCCATAAGTAAATATTATTTATTTTATACCAAAACAAAACAAAAAACACCTTTCAAAATTAAAGATGATTAGCCACCGATTCTATCGCTCAGCCACTTGAACTGGTTGACTGTAAAGAATAAATTCTGAAACGAAATGGAAACTTAGTATTCCGGCCTCCTTCTTCACAATAAAGTGCACTGACTTTCCAAAGGTCAGATGTGGAGACGTTTCGCTTTGTGCTTGAATTAACTAAATACATTTCTAAATGAAAAAGGCATTTATCCCCTGAATTAGATAGCGTACTAACCTCCGTCACCGTACCGTCACTCAGTTCCGTCACGCTATATGCAATAAAATGCAGATAGCTCTAAGCAAGAATGAACATTGATGCGAATTGCATGGTCGTTCAGTGAATCTACATATAAAAAGTACCTTGGTTCTTTTCACTACAAAACGCAATATAGAAAGCCAGTTACTACCCACATAGAAAGGAGCCACACTGATACAGTCTTCTGAAGGCAAATACTTAGGGGTAATCCTAGATAGTAAGCTGACCTGGAAAACGTACGTTGAGCAGAAGGTCTCTCGAACACGAAAAGTCTTCTGGCAGTGTAAGCGAACCTAAAGACTAATCGACTAAGACCAGCATTGGACACCAGTTCTATACATCATTCTGATTAGATACTATGGTTAATTTCAGACTAAACCCCTTGACCAGACTACAGAGAAGTGTGTGTTTGGGTATCACAGGAGCTATGAGTACGTCATTTGGGCCCTGGTGCCCTTAATGTCATTCTGAACTTGCAACCACTTGATCTTCAAATTCAAAAGAAAGCGATGAAGGCGGTGCACAGGGTCAAGGTAAACGGAGTCTGCGGAAACGAAGAAAATCCTGGCCACTGTCAGATTTGCCACCAATTGTCGGAGCCGTGCACACTGTTCTCGATACCAACGGACAATCGGCTGCCTTATGCTAGCTTCGGTAGGAAGTCTAATGTTTTGATCCCAGATAGAGATCAATGGTTAGGCCCAGAGAATCAATTGACAGGATTCAAGCACACTTTCTACACCGACGAATCCAAAAGGAGTGATAGTATCGGATCTGGATGGTATTTAGATGAAGACACTAAGTACTCCTATGCCCTGTCCTGTGGCTACGGTATTCCTAACGGAAGTCTATGCCATCTTGAATGCAGTATACTGGCGAATTGAGAAAAAGTGGCGGGATAGTAGTATTGGAATTTCAGTGACCATCAAGCTGCACAAGGAGTTCTAATTTAGATTGTAATTTTTGACTCTTCCCACTCAAAAGGTCGCCGACACCTGCGCTAGGGTATTGCCGTCCATAATTTACCAGTTACTTGTATGGAAAAGAGAACGAAGTAGAGTCAGTTGTGCCCAGCTAAACTCATTAGAATTGCAACAGTTTGAATTCTATGGATTTCCCTGCAATGATGTCATATACAAATATTTCGCATATTTATTGTGTTGAATTCACCGATGTACCAAACACACTTACATGCCATGTCATATTTTCATTTCCATTTCGTATTATACTAATTTATTGTATAATGACATAATTCTGCCTTCTCCACATTCAATTCGTCTACCTTTTAAAGCTCAACTAAGCTACGTGCATTTGTATTATTGCGCAGCCGCAACCGCATTTCAATTTGCTATTCACATCACATTGCCAACAATGATGAATTTTCGGTTGAAAGTAATTGAAATTACTAATCACAGCCGTTGCCACAGCCACAGCCACAGCTCAGTTAGTAGTGACAAGCATTCGCCAATAAAAGTGCTTGTATGTAGGTAGGCCTTTGTGTGAGTATTTGTGCATATTAAAATTTCTAAGTTCTCTTGCATATGCACGAGTGTGTGTGCGTGTGTGTATGTGATATGTAATTTGCCAATGAAGAGACCATTTATTAGTTGACACTTTAGCATTGATATGCTTATGATAATATTTTATTGTGGCAATTATGCCATTATTGTTGTTGTTATGCACTTTACGATTTAAATCGAAATGTGGCAAACACTCAGCTGCCCTGTTATGCATTTCATTACTTGCTCACCTTTAGTCTAATTGTTTCAATTACACTTTGAGATACTTGACAAAGTTCAATAACTTAAAAGAGGCTGCAACAACAAACATTGTTGCACTTCAAGTACTTAAAGGTTAACCACCGGCCAAAAGTTTGATTTTCTCAACCTACTTTACGCACGCTTATAATTTCTTAGGGTTCTTGAACCCTGATCAAGATTGATCAATCATAATTTATATCGATGGATGTATGTAATTTGTGGAAGGATAACACGAAGATGATATCTCGCATAGGAATGGCCAGTGCGGCGGTACCCATAGCAGTAAATCGAGGAAGGATATGTAAGTATCTGGTAATATGGGGTACCAAGTATTTTCTGATAGCCATGACCATAGATCCCAATATTAACTCTACTACAGGATTTTCCATTTCTATTTTTTAAAGGTGAAAAAGAAAATTGTAAGGTGAACTACGTCTGTAACGTCACTTGGGAGATTCGGCAGCAGAATTATGCGTACTCATTTCACACGTATTCAGACACTCGTCCAAGCAGTCGTTGCTCAAACGGCAACGAAGCAGCATGAGCGGGGCTTTTCAGCTGTTCATTTTTTTTCCTATATCACCAACAAAATCTCAGTGTTTTGTAAGCATAGCCCAAGTGACGTCAGCCCATCAGCTATATATACCATATATATTTTATATAATTGGCGCGTACACCCTTTTGGGGTGTTTGGCCAAGCTCCTCCTCCTATTTGTGGTGTGCGTCTTGATGTGGTTACACAAAAGAAGGGACTGGCTTGAGCCGGCTCCGAATGGCAGATATTTTTTGAGGACCTTTTTCATGGCAGAAATACATTCGGAGGTTTGCCATTGCCTGCCGAGGGGCGACCGCTATTAGAAAAATCTTTTTCTTATTATTTCAGCAGGTTCTGTCAAATTCGCAAAGAGCCGAATAACGGTCTGTTAAAGAGCACACCTCTAAAAACCTTCTCATCATGGATTGTAGAGTGTCTACTATTTGCGAGGGCGGTGGGAACATATTCTGATCTGATTCAGAAGTGGTACCCGATGGTATAATTTTTCACTGATATACGACAACGCAATCCTTTACTATAGGGTGAGCCATGTAAAATTTGCTTTTTGAATCGGCTATAAAAAAAAAACTACTTAATATTTTTTCAAACTTTTTTTTTTATTTTGAATATTAAACATTGTCATTTATGAATGAAAAATAATATCGTTCAAATGACTGCCACGACTGGCTTTACAGTAGGCCATTCGATCAACCCAATTTTGAAGCACATTTTCGATTGTTTGGGCTCCAATTTCATGAATGGCAACTTTGATTTCGTGTTTTAAAGCATCAATCGTCTCTGGATGGTTCGCATAGCATTTGTCCTTAACGGTTCTCCACAAAAAATAGTCCCACGGGCTTAAGTCACAGCTCCGAGGCGGCCAATTGATATCGGAGTTTCGGCTGATTATTCGGTTTTCAAAAACGGTAGCCAAAAGTTCGAGTGTAACTTTGGCAGTGTGACAAGTTGCACCGTCCTGTTGAAACCAAATGTCGTCCATGTCATTCAATTCAATTTTTGGAAACAAAATCTCGTTGAGCATGTCACGGTAACGCTCGTCATTTACTGGAACCGTCATGTCATTTGACATGTCATTTGTGTTACCATTCTCAAAAAAATAGGTGGTTCAAAAAGCAAACGCTATATGGTCCACCCGTTACTTCTCTTATGCGTTTGAAGAACATTTTGCTCGTTTCTTTTGGAATACTATGTCATGTCACATTAGTGGACTTCAACGAGTACAGAAAGTCTATGTCCGTTATGCTTTACATTCTCCACATTTCACTGATCCCACCCTATTCTATAAAGCTCGGTGCTTGCCTATTAACCTGAAATCACTAGATAGTGGATCCTTCACTTTCGTTTTCGATATGATGAGAGCGACGATTAAATCCGCATCGCTGTTTGAGAAAATGATTTCAATATTCCTTAGCTAAGCTATGAAATCGTGATATTTTTTTTTGTAGGGGATGATTACAACTAATTATGCTTCCAATTTTTTGGTTTCAAGAATTCTGTGAGAGGACTGCCATATTTGTTCGTGTTGCTCTGCCCTCTGCTCAAGTTCTAGTTTCTTTTTCACGCACACGGCTCCCGCTCCATGATGGAAAGAATAATGAGAGGCGCCATCGTGGTACCGTTACTTTGCTCTCAGCAAATTTGACAATGAGTGACGTCATATAACATAGCACAATTGGTGACCAGTATGGCCAGACTACCATTTTCGTAACTTCATTTAGCATTTTGTTTTGTAATTTAGTCTCGGAGTTTTAATTCTTTGTTCATGATATTTTTCTAGCCGGTTCTAATTAAAACGTAATGTTTATAATTTTGTAAAATATACATTTTTTAAAACTTAGTTCAATAATTCTGTTAGTTTTATTTAGCTTTACTTTTTTTAACATCTAGCCCGCGATTGCGGTTATTGTTGATGTTATTCTCCATCCAGCAGTCAAATCTCTCTCTCGCTATTGCAGTCTTGCCTAGGTTGGTATTTTAAAACGCACCACTAAAATGCCCATTAAAAGAAAATAAAATACCAAATTTTCATTGAATTACTTGAAGAACTTTGTATGCGTGACAAATTGCCTTTAAAATGTGCGTTTTTTTTTTTTTTAAATAAATGTGTTATGGTTATGTACAATTTAATCTATGAGTTTTTTGTTAAGAGAACGACTTCTTTGATATATTTGAGGCTATGTACTAAGATAAGGTACTCTTTTTTGTAAGAATATCTTTATGGTTTCTTCAGTGATTTCTGGTATTTTTTTGTTTTGTTTTTACTATGAATACACCTCTTGATGCCCTATATCCCACCAAAGATTGATGACCGGAAGAAACGACTACACCTCTTTGGTTTTAATTCGCATTCAGTAAATTCAAACGCTTTTTAAAATGTGTAAAAAGGTTTTCAATGTTAAGAAGAGTTAAGAGAAGAAGATTAATATTCTAACATAACCATAAAAAGAACAAAAAATTAAATTTTCACTTTCAAATATCAAATTTTATAAGAACCAACAAATTTTCATCAGCATTAAATCTTCTCAGAGTGATCTTTTTTAACATTATTTTGTTTTATAACTATTGCTCAGAGCACGCTTTATTCAATGCACACAAAAAATTATCAAGAAAACGGAAGTGCGGAATATTGAATGTATGTTGAAAAAATATTAGACAGAATAAAAATGTTGAATTAATCAAAAAATGATTTATAGATGGCGCAAAAAACTCGCAGACGAAATTGCTTCGCACTGTTGCATTTGTTCAACAATAACACTTTTTTTTTCAATTACAGTTTCGGTAGCTTTAACTAACAAAAACAAAACACCTTAAACTTTAAAATTTTCGCACTTTGGGTATAAAAAAGCACTAAATTTATTGCGAAGAGCAAATGGTTGGCAACACTGCGCAACTCAGCTAATGCGACGTCACGTACTCTCTGATGAGCACAATCTTGTTTCTATCATTCTTTTCCCGCTCTGCTAAACTTGTTCTCGCTTTTTATCCACCAATTGCAAAATCCCGCTATTGAAATTTCTTGCTCTGACTGTGCGTGCTGCCAGACTGTTCGCAGAACCCACTATTTCTTTAATTATAGAACGGTTTTTAAGGCAAATAGCCTTTCAGATTTCGTCTCAATAGTTTTCTCGAATCGAAGTCTCCCGCAGAGGTCCCTTTGTCTTCCAACCAGTCAACTACTTGATCTCATTTTTACAAGTTATTCCTTTGTTAAGACCAACTTATTATGATATAGAGTTTTTTATGTAGAACAAACGAACTTCTCGTTCTCTGATGCTTCATGAAATTGCATTTTTATGGTAATTATTTCTTTCAACAATAAACAAAAATGAGAAGATAACGCATTTCCAATTATTTTTGTTCATTCCTTGACCATGCAATTTGTCATTGTTTGGAAATATTTTTGTGATAAAAAACTTGAAGCCACAATGGCAAGCACCTCCTGACAAAATCTGCACCAGAGCACGATTAGAAACTAAAACAACAAAAAGTGGTCGAGCACGATGCGCCACCGCAGGACATTTATTAGACAATGGGAACCGCAAAATGCCACAACAAAATGGCTCACAAAAGTGCCAAAAACCGTTGATAGAAAAAAATGCTTGCAACAAAAGAAGTGAAAAGAAAACGACAGGCCAAACTTAAAAGCAAAAAAAAAAAAAAATAAAACAGCAAAAAATGCTGCAAAATGCTAAACTTAGTGAAAAGTTTCGAAAAACAAACTAAAGGAGCCAGAGACTTTGCTGCGCTGCTTGGTTGCTAGGTTGGATGTGCAATGCGGCAAATACAAAAACGCAGCTATTGTTGTATTTGTATACACCTACTTGTATGCGCATATGTGTGCAGCGATGTGCGGCACTCGCATGAGCGCACGTAACAATCGGAAATCGTTTTGGCTCGCTAACTTTTGTTTATAAATTTTAGGTTTCCGATACGGTTTTGGTTTTTCCTTTATTTTTCAAAATTCAAATTCTTGCACTGGAAGCGCTGAAGTGAATATGAAATGGAATTTTTACAAGTCAAAGCTAAGCACACATATGCATACTGGTATGCGCTCGCACACAGATATTTATGGTGCATAGTAATGCGATATAGGCCCCCATATGCCACGGAAGTTGGCCATTTTACAGCGGCATTTTGAAGAATGCCGAGTAGGCGTGGAAGATTGCGCTTTTCCTGCCCGCCAGTTGAGCCTCTTGTTGCCGCCGATACAGTAATTCTTTCCGTTTCTGTCGGCTGTTGTTTTTGTTGTCACACGTGTGCAAATGCCAACGCTGGCGGCATGCGCGTCCAAAGTAATGTTTGCCGCAACATGCATGCAATTTCGCTGGAGCGCGCCTGTTTTTGTGGCACGTGAGTGGGGTAAATTGTTTAGAAATGAAGTTGAAAAGAAAGCGAAAAAAGAACAAAACAAGAATTCATGTCCACCAACCAGAATGAAATCAATTGTGGAAACGACAATGCTCGCGCTCATGCGACAGTAAAAATGGTAATAGTGAGAAATTTTCGCATTCCACTTAAAATATTACGATGCATATGGAATGGCTTAGGGGGATTAGGGCAATGTGGAAATTAAAAAAAAAATAAACAAAAACAAAATTGTTTGCTTAACACACCCACTAATATCTTAGTAATGGAATACATAAAAGATTAGGAAAGGGTGGAATTTTAACTAACTGCAACTCAACTTCATATTTTCGGTGAGTATTTTGGACTAGTCTTCTCAACATCGCGTGTAAGCTTCTAGCGAGCGTATTGTGTGAAAGGCTGAAGTCCACCATCAACCAAGTTATTGGACCTTATCAGTGTGGCCTTAGAACTGGAAAATTTACAAGTGATCAGATATTCACAATACGCCAAGTTTTCGAAAATACCAATGAAAGGAGAATCGACCACCATTTTGTCGATTATAAAGCGACATTCGATAGCTCGAAAAGGAGTTGCCTTTTTTGCCGCGATGTTTAAATTTTGTATCCCCCAAAACGAATACGGCTATGCAAGTTGACACTGGTCAATACCAGCAGCACCATCAGAATTGGGAGGGACCTCTGCGAGCCATTTGATACTAAACGAGGTTTCAGGCACGGTTACTAGCTGTCGTGTGACTTCTTAAACCTGATGCTGGAAAAGATTGTACAAGCTACAGAACTCTATCGATCTGGCACAATATTTTATAAGCGCTTAAAATTGTTTATAGTTCTGCCTTTTCCAAACTGGATAAAGAAACACAGCGAATGGGTCTGGTGGTGAGCGAAGACAAACCGAAGTACCTCCTGTCATCACACAAACATTCGGTGCACTCGGGTATCGACACCCACGTCACTGTTAACAGTTACGATTTCGAGGTTGTAAGAGACTTCGTTTATCTAGGAACTAGCATTATATATATATGTATATGTATATATATAATTGGCGCGCACACCCTTTTTGTGTATTTGGCCGAGATCCTCCTCCTATTTGTGGCGTGCATCTTGATGTTGTTCCACAAATGGAGCAACCTACAGTTTCAAGTCGACTCCGAACGGCAGATATTTTTTATGAGGAGCTTTTTCGCCGCTATTAGAAAAATGTTTTTCTTTATTTTGGTGTTTCACCGAGATTCGAACCTACGTTCTCTCTGTGAATTCCGAATGGTACTCACGCACCAACTCATTCGGCTACAGCAGAATCAGAATTAACACCGATAAAAATGTCAGCCCTGAAGTCCAATGGAGAATCTCTCTTGCCAACTAGCCGGCAATTCAGTAGTAAAGTGCTCTCTCGACGAACAAACTTAACACTCTATAAGACATGACGTCTTAACGTGTGGGGCATAAGCTAAGGGAAAGATTCTGCCGAAAACTTTTGAGCCTTTGCACGTTGCCGAGTATCGTTGGCAGTGGAACAACGAGCTGTATGAGCTCTACGACGGTCATAGACATAGCAAAGCGAATAAAGATGCAGCGACATCGTTGGCCGGGTCATGTCATCCGAATGGATACAAACACTCCGGCTCAGAAAGTATTCGATGCGGTGGAGACAACGGAAGAAGAAGGCCTCCTCTACGTTGGAGGTGGAGAAGGACTTGACTTCACTTGGTGTGTTCAACTGGTGCCGGTTAACACTAAAAAGACACGATTGGCGCGCTATGTTAAACTAGACCAAAATCGCTTAAAACCGCTTATTCAAGAAGAAGTGAACTCACACTTAATCACATAATTAAGGCACTTTACCTCTTCGCCATATTCGAATATTTGGCTTGCTGAAGCACCAAATTTAAAAAATCTTTACGAATTTCAAACAATTGGCATCAAAGTTTTCAACTTTTTAATAAGAATCTGTAAAAAACTTCTCTGTATGAAGTTTTATTACTCCATTATACTTTTAGTATACAGTGAGCTACTATAGGCAAATGATAATTGAAGACGATGATTTCTCATTCGAAACCAATATTTTTGTTGTTTGTTTTTGTATGCTATTTTTCAGATAAGACATAGAAATATACAACTTAACTCAAGAAATGATAAGACATGCAGTTATCGCCGCTGCATGTGCAAATCACACCGATTTCAAAATCTCTAATATTCTTAACACTTAGCCTACCGATATTTTATGTATTCCTATTCCTACCAAAGTGGGTCAAATGACCCGTCTTAAAAATATTATATACATTATTAAGATCACATATATTTATCGGTAAAACAATTAGCAAGAGAAGAGTAAATCTTGAAAAATACATTCGATGTATTTTTTAATAAAAGTCGTGAAGGCAAACGACGATTTAATAATGTTATTTCTAAGAACTTCTGACAAAAAGTTTAAAATGGGTAATTTGACCCGTCCATGGTAGGTTTAGTGTTAAGGGGTTACATGGGTTTCGTCGGGTAAAAAAGGCCTAGTTTCAATATATTTTTGTTTCTATGTAAAAAATGATTTATTTAATTCAAACTTTTTGCTGTCTTATAGATACATATTTAATGAAGAATTTCTGAAATTTTCAAAAAAAAAAAATTAAAACTCCTCCATTGTGACGTCATTTCCAGTGATCCCTCGAAAAAAGGTGCGTCCGCGTTGTCAGCATCAAAACTGAGTGTTTTAGCTAAGACCATAAACTCGTGCTTGAATGAAGGAAAGAAAAAAAAGTAAAAATTGGAATTTTCGCACACATTTTTCCAAAAAAATGAAAATTTCGGTCAAATTTGCTTGACATTTTTTTTTTTTTTTAAATAGGTGTAATTGAAAAAAAAAAAACAAAATCCTTCATCCAAGCATGAGTAAATTGCATCTCGAACACCTGTGTAAAATTTCATCAAGATCGGTTGAGTAGTTTTCGAGAACATTTAACAACCGACTTTAAAAACACGGTTCCGAGAAAAACGCGTTCAAAGTTTTGAGTAACAATAAAAGTGGCTTGGAGCGCACACATTCCAAACGCTGTATCTCCGAAACTATTAATCGGATCGACTTGAAAATTTAGGATAATATTCTTGAGATGTTGTAGAAATTAATAAGCTAAAAACAAAAATCGATTTTTTGAACCCACGAAACCCATGTAGCCCCTTAAACACGCCCCTTCATTCATTCATTGGGGCCGCCGTGAATTGGATTCATACGATAACGATATTCATACAGATCAGGAATCTTTTGTCTTTTTAATTTCAGACATCTGTGCGTCGAATCCGTGTCGCCAGCGACATACCTTTTTTGGAAGTCTAGATTTTGAAGGCTGACAACTTTATGAACGAACTTCCTCTGTCCGAAAAAAAAATTTTTTAATTTTTTTATAATAGATCGAAAAATAAAATACTTAAAACAAAAATACAAATCTGTTTTCGTTTCCCTTTTACAGGCTTTTAAAGAAACACCCATTTAAAATGAGGCGAGGAGCCTAAGGAAAGCTTAGAAAATTTTTCTGAACTACATTTATTCGTAAACACATACATACTCGCTTAAGCCTATTCGCTCATTTTTATATGCAGCTCAATCAAATGGAGAGGGTTTTTATTATAAGTAAAAGACGCATGAACATTTTGCACTACATTTGAAAATAGTAAATCTTGCCAAAAAACTTGATTCAAATATCTTCCACGGCTCGCTTTAAGGGGGTGGTAGGGTTTAGCGCTAAAAAAAAACACTTTAAAATCAGTTGCATGTTATTGTACATCTTTTCAATAAGTTTTTAAAAAAAAATTAATAATAAAATATTGACAAATAAGCCCATGACAGAGTTTTTTTGGAGATATGTTTTTCGAGAGGTGCTCTGCGGTGTCAATTGGCATTCGTCGCAGAATCATCTGAAACTAAAAAAGTCGAATTTTTCAGTTAAAGTATGACGTAATGCTCCCCCCTACATTAATACAATTTTTTTTTTTTCATTTTTGTAGTTTTGGTGGGAAAAAAACGTAAAACGAGCATTTTTGGCGAAAAATTTCGCCATATTTGTAAGTGAAAAACAACCTTAAAACAAATAAATAAAAAAAAAACAGTGTGGGGGGGAGGTATTTTTGATTTAGAAAACGTGTGCCAAATTTGAAAATAATCGGTTGAATAGTTTCGGAGTTGTGATTGGCACCGACTTTTAAGAAGTCGTTTCGGGAAAAACGCGTTTGAAAAAATGACTCCGAGAAATTATCGATGCTCCGCATTCGAGGTAGAGTGTCTACAAAGGCTATAACTTTGAGAGTTCTGCTCCGATCCACTTAAAATTTTGACACAACATTCTTGAAATGATTTACTATAAGATGAGTGAAGAAAAAAAATTTCGAAAATTCGATCCGAATGCCTTTAAAATTTCCTGGCTTTATTCGAAGCAATTAATTTTTTAAGATGGCTAACTATAAACTAGATTTCTGATATGCCACGCATGTTTTTTTAGTTATCAAAATCAAAAAAAAGTACTAAGCGAATCAATTCGAGTTATTGGCCTATCTCTCATTTAGGGCACTTTGTATGTCAAGTACTCGTAGTAATAAAACTTTTTACGCAATAACAACTAAATCAATTGCGCTTTGTGCAAAAGTGGAAAAATAAATACCAACAACCATAAGTTTAATTCAATAATTCCCAAGTGATGACCAAACTGGTATTGCAAACTGAATATCAAATTAACCAATAACTGCAATAATAAATCAAATTGAAAAGTCCGCAGTCCACAACCGCTGTTGACCGTACGCTGACAGCAAAATTTATGGCAAAATACAAGAAACAATGAATTTCAGAAATAAACAAAGTAAACGCCAAGAAACCCTACGCCATCACGCAGGTAAGTCGCCTTCAAGTCCTTCAGCGCGTACTCGCAGCGCAATCGTGACTACTCAAGCGAGGAATAATTGCAGGTGAAAAGCTAAGCTGCACGTACCCATTACATACACACACAAGTACACATGTATATGTGTGTATGTATACACGCAAGTATATTTACTGTCCTGTGCTGCACCAAATTGCATCGCATAAAATCAAATGCCACCAATTTTTGTACTTGTGGAAGAAGCCGTCGAAACCATGGCCAAATGCTGTTGTGTAGCTCTAACATCAATTTACCCTCTGCCATTTGTGCTGTCTCCAACTATTCAACATTGAAGCGGTCTAACCATGCGGCTGTCAACCAACTCAGTGGACACTCATTCGCATGCGAGCAGGTCTGCTGCAAATGTCCAAGGAAATATTTAGTAGAGAGGAAATATATTAGTGCACGCAAATGCAGTGAACACGTCGCTCAGGAAGCGGGTTAAGGAGCAGACGTTAAACGAAAGAAAGCTAAAAACAAAGCACTTCACAATCGGCAGTGCTGTGTGGCATGCAACAAACAAGAAGCGAAAAAAAGAAAAACCAAAAAACAATGTTGCATTGTAGATCGGGAAAACAATGGAATCCAAAGCAATATTTCAAACGGCACGAGCCGCAAGCGACAATATTTTGTTGTTGACTTGCTGTCAGTGCTGCAAAGCTATTTTTTGCTCCTCCCTTTGATTTGTTTAGAAGTTGTTTGGCTTGCGAAAAATTTTACTTCGTTGCCGGTTTACCGAATTTGCCACTTTTCATAGTGGCAAGGAAAAAACATAAAAATGAAATTGTGCTTTAAAAGCGTTCTTTCTCTCACAATATTACACAAGTATGTATTAGGAAAAGGACAGTTTGAAAAAGCACGAACGTGCAGAACCGAAAAATTTTGCAAATGAAATGCAATGAACTACTCTACTTTTGATGAAGCAACATTGCACTTTGTTGTTTATCACTTTGGTTGCATGGTTTTCGGCTTTCCATGTAAAACAGAAGTTTCGAGCGGGTTTCACCAAAGAAAAGTGCATACTGACATACTACTGTGGGCAAAAAGTAAGGTGAATTTGGTTGTAAAATGAAAAATCTTTATTTATTCTTGTAAATCAATTTCATCCCCTTCAAAATAATCCCCTCTCGATGAAATACACTTATGCCAACGATTTTTCCAATCCCCGAAACATGCCAAATAGTCCATTTCCGGTATAGCCATCAGTACCTTCTTCGATTCAGCTTTTATCTCCTCAATCGACTCGAAACGCGTTCCCCGGAGTGTTCTCTTGAGTTTTGGGAATAGCCAGAAGTCACACGGAGCCAAATCAGGCGAATACGGTGGTTGCGAAACGACATGCGAGGAATTTTTGGCGAAATGGTCACGAAGAACGAATGCAGTGTGAGACGGTGCATTATCGTGATGCAAAAACCAAGAGTTGTTGGCCTATAATTCTGGTCTTTTTAGACGAATTGCTTCACGTAAACGACGCATAACGCTCAAATAATATTCCTTATTAACAGTTTGGCCAGGTGGAAGGAATTCACAGTGCACCACACCACGAAAATCGAAAAAAACTGTCATCATGACCTTTATTTTTGAACGACTTTGACGTGCTCTTTTCGGTCTGGCCTCGCCTTTAGCACGATGTTCGCTTGACTGGTCGGTTGTTTCAGGGTCGTAAGCATAAATTCAAGTCTCATCTGCCCAAATGGTCTTTCAAAATGGTTTTCACATATCTTTCTGATTGACCGACGATTTTTGAGCACTAACTCCTTCACTTTATTGACGTATCGGTCATCTGTTGACGTCGATGGTCGTCCGGAGCGCTCCAAGTCATCAACACGTTCTCGACCCTTTTTGAAGTCTTTGTACCACTTATAAATATTTTTCTGCGACATGGCCGAATCACCAAATGCCTTCTGCAACATGCTAAACGCTTCCATGAAAATTGTCGATTCACATGAAAGTTGGCTCAGATGTTATTAACAGTGCTGCCAACTCATGAAAAAAATAACTAGAGCGAAATTTTAATCCCGCGAAGTTTGACAAATAAATTCACCTTACTTTTTGCCTACAGTAGTATATGGCTACGGCTATCAAATAAAGAAGAACAACTGCAGGAAAAAGTGTTGAGCATTTCCGCTAGAAGTCTTTAGCCTGAGACTTACTTTGCAGCCCGCCAAAATGAAATATGGCAACGTAACATTTTGACCCGTTTTGATAACTTTTATTTTTTTATTTATTACCAGCTGTTAAAATATAGCTTTAAAGAAAAATCAGTACACAAATATTCAGTTCATTCTAAACCATTTTATTGATTTTGTTTATTTCGAAAAAATTGTGACATTACAAAGTTTAGATGTTTATTGAAGTGCTGTGGGATGCACAATATTTCTTGTTTTTCCATCTGGTACAACGTGGAACCCACCGCACAATGATCTTAAGCGTCTCCAAACTTCATTAGTCGCTGCGTGCGCCGCATAATGCGAATTTTTTGGCCTCGAACTACGATATATCCAACGCCGAATTACTGAGGCCGGCAAATCAGTCCTAAGTGGCGACTGAGATCCGTACAGGGAAATGGAATGAATCGGCCACACCCTGAAGAAGAGTGACGACAGTATCGCCAAACAGTCGCTTCAAAGGAGCGAGCCCCGTTCAACAGACAGCGAAATGTAGGCAGACCACGAATCACCGGCGCCGGTCAACGGAGTCTGAAATAAGGTCATTGAATATGATCTGGAATGAACTTAGAACACTTGCACAAAATCGATGATAAGAAAATGATAATCAATAAGAAATTTCTCGTGGATCACTTTTACAGTTGCACGGTGCAGTCCATCAAATATCTCCTTCTTAATATTTATCATTTCTCCCTTTGCAAAGTGCTTTTCTGACATTTGGACATTTTCACTGCCAATATTTTCGAAATTAGTCGATTTGGTTAGTCGTTTTGTAAACGACGAGGAACCACTTTTTTAGAAAACATTTCTATACCAATGCCACCTGCCACCTAAAACTAATAAAACTTTATTATCAAAATGAGGGCTAGTTAGTGAAAAATCCGCGATTATTTACAGCAGTTGCGGTAGCACTTCAAAGCCTATTCTATGTTTTATATTTGATACAACTCTTCGGCAAAGAATCAGGCTACTTTCGTTGGACTTTTTCCGGTAGGAAATTCAATAAGATGCAATGAACCGCCGCACTCAAAGTGAACATAATCCCGGCTCAAAATTTTGAAAATCAGAGGAATCTATACAACAAAATACTATATTTTTTTTCATTTCAATTTCAACCCGCCCTTATTGGAAGACCGTTTATATATACCCGCACTTGTAGTGTGGCTGGCCATACAAGTTATGAACGTCTCCCCGACTATGTCTGAATTGCCTTACGGAATGTAATTTTTTAATAAGCTGACGAATAGCTGGAAGATAGAAAATCAAATTGAGTTTTTAGGTTGAATGTTGATTATGTCGATGTTTACGCTAATGGCAATGTGAATCAGAGAGAGAAAGTGACAGCACTGCAGTCGAAGCTGAACTTATTATCAGACAATGCCCTAACCTGATTATCAATACAAATGCAATCAGGTGTAAATACAAGCATTTCGTGGGCTAAGCAGTAAGAACAATGCGAAGACTGCAATCAAGCAAATGTTGTTCTTATTGTTGGCGTGCGACAAACAGCCACACAGTTAGCGTCCGGTAAACAGATGTGAACATCAATAAGCAAAATATTAAAATAAAAAATCCTCTTGATCTGACGCTATCACATTTTTTAAATACTAAATAAAAAGCAATTAAAATTTTTAATTATTTCTACTAAAGCAACCCGTATTCAAGTACTGCAATGTCGCTAGCGAAAATAAAATCCCCTTGATCGTGGTGACCAGGGAGGTCATCCGATGCAAAATAGGCAGTTTCAGCGGCATCTTATGTCATTAACTCAATGCACTTTAACAAGTTTCATTTTGTACAGGAGCAAACAGGTTTCACAAATCAATGCATTAATACGTTTTACGTTTTTTTTCTTTTTCAATTTTATTTCAATCACATTACAAATTCCTAATGGTTTTTTTTACTAACAACAGTCGAACACATAAAATCTCCTCGTTTTTTTAAATACAAAAAGTCACATTCTCGAAAATTCTAGCGAAATGCTAGGTTTTCAATTTAGCCGTGATAGCCGGATTTGGCACCGCTTGATGCTGAAGCTGATGCTGATGATGATGCATACGCAGAAGATGCGCCGCCTGCACCATAGCCACCATGGCTACCACCGCCTCCGTAACCACCATGGCTACCACCACCTCCGTAACCACCACGGCTACCACCGCCTCCGTAACCACCGGCCTTTCCAGCTCCACCGCCATAACCTCCAGGACCACCGCCAAAACCTCCAGGACCACCGCCAAAACCTCCTGGACCACCGCCAAAACCTCCAGGACCACCACCAAAACCTCCGGCACCACCGTGTCCTCCTGCGCCACCAAAACCACCACCACCTAAGCCTCCGCCAAGACCGAGACCAAGACCTAAACCAGCACCGCCACCTCCATGACCTCCGCCTGCGCCTTGGCTGCCACCGTAACCGCCAGAACCAACGGCTCCACCTCCACCTCCGCCTCCAGCGCCTGCACCGGCAGAACTACCTGCTGAAGCAGATCCATGGCCTCCGGCTCCCCCTTTGCCGCCGCCAAAACCACCAGCACCGCCAAGTCCACCACCAATGCCACCTGCGCCGCCACCAGCAGAGCCTGATCCGTGACCTCCGGCTGAGCCTTGTCCGCCACCATAACCACCGGCACCACCACCGACTCCTCCTCCAATACCACCTGCACCGCCAAGTCCACCTCCAAAGCCACCTGCGCCGCCACCAGCAGAGCCTGAACCGTGGCCTCCGGCTGAGCCTTGGCCGCCACCGTAACCACCAGCACCACCAAATCCACCACCTCCAGCAGAACCACCTGCTGATGCAGATCCTTGGCCTCCACCTACGCCTTTACCGCCGCCAAAACCACCAGCACCGCCAAGTCCACCTCCAAAGCCACCTGCGCCGCCACCAGCAGAACCTGATCCGTGACCTCCCGCTGAGCCCTGACCGCCACCGTAACCGCCTGCACCACCACCACCGAGTCCCTGTCCAATACCACCAGCACCGCCAATTCCAGCTCCATGACCTCCGGCTGAGCCTTGACCGCCACCATAACCGCCAGCGCCACCACCACCACCACCACCTCCTCCGAGGCCACCGGCCCCACCGAGGCCAATGCCACCGCCTGCACCGGCAGATCCACCTGCAGAAGCTGATCCATGGCCTCCGGCTGCGCCTTTACCACCGCCAAAACCACCCGCGCCTTGTCCACCTCCAAAGCCGCCTGCACCGCCCAATCCTATGCCACCACTTGAACCGGCAGATCCTGATCCATGGCCTCCGGCTGCGCCTTGTCCACCACCGTAACCACCGGCACCACCAGCACCAGCACCACCAGCACCTCCACCACCGAATCCACCACCAGCACCACCACCACCGAATCCACCGCCAGCACCACCACCACCGAATCCACCTCCAGCACCAGCATCGGCAGAACTGCCTGATGATGCAGATCCGTGTCCACCGCCACCACCACCAGCTCCGCCATGTCCACCACCTATGCCTCCACCTAATCCGCTTCCAGCATCTGCACCAGCAGAGCCTGATCCATAACCTCCAGATAAGCCTTTACCGCCGCCGGCGCCACCACCGCCACCGATTCCGCCGCCAAGTCCTAGGCCGAGACCGAGGCCAAGCCCACCAGCTCCTGCGCCACCGGCACCTGCGCCGCCAGCACCTGCACCACCAGCCCCTGCGCCACCTCCACCGTACCCGCCACCGCCACTGCCATATCCTCCACCGCCACCGGCAGAAGCCGACGAACTGGCACTTGCGCTACTGCTGCCGCCTAATCCAAGGCCTAGCAAACCGCCCTTGTCTCCGCCTAAACTAAGTCCAAGGCCACCACCTAGGCCCGTGCCCAAGCCCAGTCCACCTGATCCTCCGCCGCCATGGCCATAAGCTGCGAAATAGATAAAGATTTTCCAATTATACTCGTGAGCCCTTAAGATGTCACCAGAGCTGTTATATTCTTACCATTGCTCAAGGCCAGAAAAACTGTAAATAAACCAAACACTGCAATCGCTCGCATGGTTAGAACTCAATTGTTTCTCACATTGATCGCAAATGCGCTTTTATAGAATTCGTTCCAGGCGCCTGTAAAAATTCTAAATAAAATACAACAATAACACAATGAGAAAGCAGTATCAAAACAAAAGTTCCTTCGATGTCTACCCCGGCTATGATGGAGGTAAACAGAAACAAACAAAAAAAATAAGACTTGACTGCGGCTTAGCTGATAATTCACTCATAATATTAGAGCTACTTTTGCTAAATATACAGCAATCCACACACATACAAACAGATTTGTATATAGTGTCCATATGTACTTATTTTACAGTCCGGGGAAACCTCTATTCCCAGCCTTTACCAATCAGTCAGTTATACAGATGATGCGTTCACTGATTACTTTGCATGTTAACAAGGTTTGAGATTGAGATGTGCGAAAAATATTATTCTGTTAATCCATAACTACTTACACATATGCACTACACATTGTCATGAGGTGTGTACGTATGTACGCTACAGTCGGCGTGCAGAGTAGTATAAGATTATTCAACTGATTCCGTTCAATCTGGCACTATTAAAAACTTGTATACATATTTGCGTATTGTGTGCTCTGAAAAATTCACTACCCAATAGGCAAAAGAGGACGAATAACTCAAGCAAATTATATTACGTCTGATAGAATTAGGCCCCTAGAAAGCTTTGCAAGGGACGTTTTTTGAGATGTTGTTTATACATTTATTCAATATTTGTTCATACCTGGAATTCGCTATATCAAGCACGGCTGAATTAATCAGATATATTTCAAATTATCAAGGGAGTCTCCATGGCAATCAATACACATTTCAAAGCTTATCTTTTAATCTTCAAAGCACTTTTCATATCCCGATTTCATAGTCCACCTCAACTGCATCTTTGAATTAGTTTTTCTTTCCTTAATCGTCATGAAAAACTTTCAACGAAGTAATCGTTACTTGAATCAAGGGAAGAGGACAAAGCTACATAGAGGCATGTCCAATGAATGCGGAACTTCCGGAAAGTTTTCATGGAAGTATTCATGGAAAAGTAAACACAAGGTGCGATATGTGAGCCAGTGAGCATTTCCATCACAAACGGCCCTGGTACATATTTAAGGCATTTGGTTTTTTGAAATTTGGTTTATTTTCAGGCTTGCGAAGAATAAGAAGTAAACTGAACAATTTTGGAAGCTGTTATTAATTTTTTAGATTTACTCCATCGTGAGAATTTTGATATACTTCTTTAAAGTGGTATGTCTCCTGTTCTTTTTAATAATTAGAACGTTTGTTAGGGATAAAATATAATTAAAAAATACTTTTTGAAAGGTGTTTTATTTTTTTATTTTGAAAAAAATATTAATTTTTTATTCCATATTAATAGGGATAAAATGTTTGTAATATTCCAATTTTTTAAGCATAAATTGTAGTTAAGAAATTTTTTGGAAAGGTGTTCTTATTTTGAAAAACAAAAATAATTGTTTTGTACCAAATTTTTAAGAAAATATTTTGTGTTTGTTTTTGTTTTGGTTTTTTTTTTTTGATAAAATATAATTAAACACAAATATATTTTTGTTTTAAATATTTGAGAAAACATTTTTCTTTCGATATTTTTCTCACTTTTTTCTTGAATAGCTGAAAGCGTGCTCAGTCATCCCTTAAAGTTTCGTAGTAGGATTCCCATAACTGTGCAAGTTTTCTTCAAATACGGACGACACTCGTTTTGAGTGTTTGGCTGAGCTCTTTCTCTTATTTAGGGCGTACGCCTTGATGTTGTTCCACAAATGAAAGGACCTACAGCTCTAAGTCGACTTCGAACGGCAAATGGTTTATTATAAAGAGCTTTCTCATGGCTGAAATACACTCAGAGGTTTACCATTGTCTGCCGAGAGGCGGCCGCTATTAGAAGAAACTTTTTCTTCATTTTGGTGTTTCACGGAGATTACGTTCTCCGAATGGTAGTCACGCACCAGGCCTTTCGGCTACTGCGGTCGCCGTACATATTTATTATAAAGACGCTAAAAAAATATTTCAGTGAAATCACAGGGGCGCTTCACTAAAACGAGTAATTTTGGCAACTTTTTTATCGCAAGTAAATCTTAACTGCGCGCTTTTTGATGCCTCTACATTCAACTTCTCGCTCTTGCAGCCACAGGCTATCATTTGTTTCTGTTTCTAAGGAAATATGGAAAAAGAAATCTATTATTTTCTCGGTAGATGGCCGTAGTGATCGATATCTCGTATAGTATCGCTCAAACAATTTAAAGTTTATGCTCGCTGTTAAGGTGCCATTTCGCACTAAAAAGATTCTTTTGCTGTTTATTATTTTTTTCCATTCAGTTGTGAGCAAGGGGAATACACTAAAGGTGGTATCGGTAAATCAGCTGATTTGTTTTTTTTCTTTCGCCGTGTCCATTTGGCTGTCAGCATAGAATTAAGCAAGGCGAATTCAATAGACAATCAAAGGTACAAAACATGGCTGTTGGTCTCTAGTGACACTACCTTTACGTCTTAGTTGTGAGTTGCTGGGTTCAACAATGGAAGCCAACAGAGAGAAAATTTGCTACATTTTACAGTTTTTTTTTTCAATAAAGGCGAGAAGGCGAAAATGCAAGCCAGACCGCTGAAATTGTTATTGGTGTTTATGGTTTCGGACAGCCAGGCGGCCATCAAATCAATAAAGGCAGTTATACTAAGATCAAAGGTTGCTCAGGAATGTCTGGCAGCTCTAAATGATATTAGCACTGTCTTCACGGTCAGCCTTATATGGGTTTCGGGACATAGAGATATTGAAGGAAATTGGAAGGCCGATGAGCTAACCAGAAAGGGTGATAATCTGCCACTGCTTGATAACAGAGGCAGTATGGGAATTCCTATGGCAACTTGCAAATGAAGGATTTAAAATGATATTATCAACAAGACCAATAGGTCATGGAGACAAGAAAATACTTGTGTTACACCCAAGCTAACTTAGACGCAAATAGATAAGAAAAGGTCACGAGATAACATCTTGTGAAGGTCGTGGCTTATGTCATCGTTCATTTGAAAGTGAGGAAGGCACTCTTCTAGGCTACGAATATTTTCGCATGAATACTGCTGAAGTTGTAGAGACGAGGAAGAAGAAGAAACAGTCGAATATTTCCACTGTAATTGTCAAGCCTTAGCTAGGAGCAGAGCAAGGCTGTTAGGACAATACCGTTGTGACTCTCTTACGGAACTATAGTCTAAGTGAGCTGGCAACTCTAAGCCGACTGCCTCAAATACCTAACCAAATCATGTTGCCGATACTGTAACAACAGCACTTTTAATGTTGAAGAAAATGTCGGTAATGTCGATAAAATTGCAAAAATAATCGAAGTTGTCGGACAATTTAGTTGCCGTAGCATCGTTCAGGAGCTAAGGATCAACCATAAAACAACTAGAACCACGCGCGCAAAATGAAAAATAAAAAAGTGGATTTCTTTTTCCCCGAATACACCCAGAATTTCTAAGTGATGCCATTGGAAGAGTTAGCAGTCTAATTCCAGTTGAGTTTTTACAATCTGATAGCAGTAGTTATCAATAGTTATTGTGAGTATTTAGTTTTCAGAATTTGGCATTTCAAGCACTTGACATTCACCACCAAATCGCAAGAGCAAAAGTAAATCAGCTGTGCCAGGAAATTCGCTTTATATGAATTGGGCTAATTTATTACAAATTTGGGCACTCATAAAAATATAAATAATATAAAATAAAATATTTTGCTAAAACTAAAAAAGTCGTAACTTAAATATCAAATCTAACTCATTCAAAACCAAATAACGGCTCGCTATGCTTGTAGCGCAAGCGTCTAGTAGCCTAATCGTGTGCGCTGCGGGCGCTTGCGATTTGTATGCGAAACTGGTTTTTGTGATTTTTTGTCGAAATTTTACGATTCAAAACTTGCTGCCACTTTCAATATCAACAAATTAAGCTACGTAATGAACAAAAACAGAAAATCAAAAAAAAAATTAAAAAAAAAGAAAACACAAAAGCGATTAAAGAAGGAGAGGGGAAAGATTAAGAAATTTGTATAATTACAGCAGATAAAGGCAAAAACCATAAACAAAACCATCAACAAAAAAAAAAAAGGAGCTGCAAATATTCTTAAAAAAGTGGGAAAAATAAGCCGTCCAGATGTTTGGAAGACACGCCAAAAAATACTTGGCGCCTTTGGGCATAAAAATGTTTTTGCCAGCAGTACACGATTTTTAACTTAAAACGAAGACATGGCAAACATTTTCTGAAGGGAGCTTCACTTCTGCTTCTTAGCCGCCGAATGGCTGATCGTCTAACAAAAATTGTGCTTCGTTGTTTTGGTGGTGCCAATTTATTAAGCTTTTTTGTTTTTTATTAACATTGCAATTAGTTTTACAAGTTTTAACTAACGAGCAAAATGCGAGGGTGTTTTATCTAAAGCAAATAATTTGATGGGTGTTCTGAATTGCAAAGATGTTGCTTAATCCAGGAGATTATGAGGCTTCTTTCGTTTAAGAGGTTAGGGGTAGTCCGAATTCCCAAAAAAAGGGATTATATTTTGCATTTTCTTAAAGTTAAATATTCAAAAAACATTATGTGAAAATTTGAAGTGAATTCGACAAATACTTCTTGAGTTTTTGAGTTGTTCAACAATTTACAAAGGGCGCTCGGGCGCTCCGGAGTAGATACAAAACTTTAAATGTATTTCTCTCAAAACTATGTTTTTTGAACTGGTGATCACTGCAACTTTAAAACCGCTTGGTAGATTTCAATAAAATGTATACTGGTTTTGACAAACATAAAAAGTTCGTGGATTTTTCGAAGGATTTTTTTTTTAATTTTGATTCTTTTTAAACAATTAATTGTCGGTTTTTTTCTCGAAAATCTGTAAAATATTTCCTGAGGCCGCCATATTGTTAATTTTGAAAAAAAAAGCTTCGATCACGCACAAGATTATCTATTAATAAAACTAATTTCTCTTGACCGATTGATTTTAGATGAATCTCCAAGGACTTATGATGATCGCCGCAAGGGACTTCTGGAGAAACGGGATCCACACAAGCAGCGATAACTTTTACAATTATTAATTTTTTTTTTGAATTTTGCTAAAGTCAAGTGGAAAAGTAATGTATTAATGATATGTTTTTATTTTTGTAAAATATATCAATTGACTAGCAAACAAAATTATTGAAAATAATCATTTTTCGGGCCTCTGACCACCCCTAACCCCTTAAGGCTTGTCTTCCAATTGCCTAGGTCAGACAATACAAGTTTCGCTCTTGATATGTTCTTGAAGTCTATCCATGTGTGACTTAGCTTACTTTTGTATTGTGATGCCAAGATCGCCTTCAAGGTCTTTCTAGGGAATATACCAAGAAAAATGTACGGCGTACCTCAGTACTTTATTCTGAAATTTTTGAATCTGCTTTACTTGGATGGAACTTAAGCAACTCCAAAGTGGTATTCTATATGACCATACATGTTTCAGAATTTGCTTGTACAGCAGAACTTTGTTGAATATTCATAAACATTCATCATGATATTGGGATTACAGTACGGGGTAGACCGTTGTCTCCTCTAAAATACGCCTACATTCTTCACGACAGCCCGCTTTCGCTCTATGTTGTGAGATTCTGATCTTACGTATATCAACCATCGTCCCTTCTCCTTCTTGCTCCTTCAGAATTTGCTTTAAAAACTTTTTTGGTCGCTCTTTCGTTGCTCATTTTTAGAACGCGTCCGTACCACTGCAGCTTTGCGACTTTATAAGCCATGTTACATTTCGTCCCGCGATTAAAACTCTGACTTCGAGGTTACACCGTATATGATATGTACTGTCTTTTAATCGTATAACGCCAATATTTTTCTGAGAATTTTTCTTTCAAATCGTATCAGTATCACTAAATTCACGTTATTAACTTGAAGGACCAATATTTCACAGCCTTCACCTACGGCCGGTCTATTTATAGTTTCTACAACTGGAGATTTTGTTCCTTTGATATCAATGAAGACTTCATAAGTTTGATATGGCCAAAGTATGCACTGTTAGGGACCTACAGGGACCGACTCCGAACGGCAGATATTTTTTATGAGGAGCTTTTTCATGGCAGAAATGCACTCGGAGGTTTGCCATTGCCTGCCGAGGGGTGACCGCTATTAGAAAAAACTGTTTCTTCATGTTGTTGTTTCACCGAGATTCGAACCAACGTTCTCTCTGAATTCTGAATGGTAGTCATGCACCAACGAATTCGGCTACGGCGGCCGCAGCGCCCGGGTAAATGGATTTTTAATCGAGTTATGGGTAGGGCACATGTAAATGATTAATATTCAGGTAAAAAATAACTAAAAAATAGTAAAAAATCCCCAAGCTCAATTTCTTAACAGTGGCAACATTGCGTGTTTGTCAACAGAGACGATTTATGTAAAAAATTTGCAAATAAAAATGCTTTGTAAAAGTTACTGTATCACAATCAAGTGGATGATGTTGATGTTTATGTGATGAATAATATTTCTCTCCAACTCTCTCATCTCTACATACGGTTTAAATGACGTACATACCTGAATGGAAATTTCGCACTTAATCAAATTCAGAACTTTCAAACTAAGTAATAAGTAATAATAATTCCCACAAGCTCACACACATGCATTCATTCATACATACATACATACATGTATTAATGAATATATGTAGGTAATCCAGTGATGTCCAAAGCCTGTACCCGGGCGCTCGTTTTGTTTTTGTATCACTCGTAGGCATTCATTTTCCATAATTATTGCTCTCTTTTGCTCCGTCATAGGAAGCTACTTAACACTGGCGCGCATTGGAAATGAAATCTGTGTACTCAGCAAAAATTTTAATTGATTTAAAAAAACAATTTTTGAGCAGATACATACAACCCAGGAGTCTTAGCGACGATCGCTACACCTCGTACTTTACCATGGACCCTTTTACCATAAAGTGGTTCTTTTTAAATCCGTTAAATAGATTTTAGTTTTAATTTAATGTAGAGATAAATAAAATAATACTGAGGAAAGAGTGAAGAAGGCCAACGTTGCATTATATAATTGCCTAAAAAAGCGGTCGGTATTAAATGGGGACTAACACCTCGCGTTACGCATTGGCTCTAGCGCCAAACAAAACGCTGCAAGTGCTAATCAATTCACCTGCACTAAATTTGGTAGGGTAACACGTAGCCGCCGCTTTGGCGCTTAGACTCAAAAGTATGGCGCTATGGAAAGAGCGGCAGTTTGGCCACGCCTGTATTTTGCGCACTCTGACCAGTCACAAACAAGAAATAGACTATTCTATTCCTAGGCTTACCTTCGACAGGCTCTTCAAGACAAGTATACTGCCAATAAGGGAGTGGCAGACACCGAGATCATGCAAGACGGGGGAATTAAATTTTTATACAGATGGTTCAAAGCTAGACAATAAGGTGGGTTGTGAAGTATTTTCGAAGGAATTAGGACTGGAACTCTCCGTTCGACTACCAGAGTACTACAGCGTCTATCAGCCACTTCTTTTATAGGTAGAACCTGTGAGCTATACCTGTATAAGAAGTGACTACATATCTAAAAACGACTATAAATATATTCTCGGATAGCCAGGCGGCCATTAAATCAATGAATGCGGCTATACTAAGATCTAAGGTTGGACAAGAAAGCCGGACAGCCCTAAATGATATTCGCGTCGTATTCAAAGTCAGCCTTACTTGGGTTCCGGAGGTACAGAGATATTTAGGGAAATTAGGAAAGGTACTGCTCTTCAACTGCTCAGTGAGTATCATTGGAATACCTTTGGCCACGGGTAAGATATAATCAAAAACAACATAATCCAGAAAGCCAAGAGATCATGGAGAAATAAAGGTACATGCGTAACAGCAAGGCTACTGTGGCCGCAAATAAACAAGAAAAAGACAAAGGAATTGCTTAACCTCTCAAGAGATGATATTTCGAAGGTTGTGGATTCCCGCTCAGCACAGTGATATCACAACGGACCTGTAAGGTCTAAGTGAGTTGGTCGTGCAGACCGACTACCACCAACCTAACCTGAGGATTTGCGGTAATATCAACTTGAATTTGTTCCGTTTTATTTATAAAGGGTTGTTTATTTGACATTTTCCAATTTCAGACTAATTTAATTTGAACAATGAAAAGATACACAATCGAGCAAAGCGTTAAAGTTATTCAGGCTCATTATGAAAACGGGCGTTCAAATCAAAATGCATATCAAAGAAAATCATCTTCAGTGATGAAGCACATTTTCACCTCAGTGGATTCGTCAATAAGTAGAATTGCCGCATTTGGACGAATGATAATCGAAGAGTGATTGCCGAAAAACAAATGCACCCACAAAGAGTGACTGTTTGGTGTGGTTTATGGGCCGGCGGCATCATTGGGCCGTATTTTTTCCAAAATGAGGCCGGTCAGGCAGTTACTGTGAATAGTGTTCGCTATCGTGAGATGACAACGAACTTAGTATGGCCCGAATTGGAAGATATGGATATGGACGATATGTGGTTTCAACAAGACGGTGCCACTTGTCACACAGCTAACGAAACAATGGCTCTTTTGCGCGATAAATTTGATGGCCGAATAATCTCTCGTCGCGGCGATGTCAACTGGCCGCCAAGATCATGTGATTTGACACCGTTGGACTTCTTTCTTTGCGGTTTGTTTGAAAGAAAAGGTGTACGTCGATAAGCCAGCAACAATTCAAGCACTAAGGGATGAGATGATTCGGCACATTAACGGCATAGAATCTCAATTATGCCTCAGCGTCATCGAAAATTTGGACCATGGGATGGAGGTGTGCCGCCGAGGCCACGGCGGTTATTTGGCCAATATTTTGTTCTATGTGTAGTTGAGCTATACCAATTCTATCATAATAAGGAGAAATGACAATAATTTCTTAAAAAAACTGTACTTTATTCAAAATCAACACCGGCCCTTAAAACTTAACCACCCTTTATAAGTACGAACTGCCCCATAGTCATAGTCCCACATTAAAACACACTCTAGTTAAAAACGAGTTCTAACTTAAAACCAGTTGTTAAAATTTTATTAATCAGAGATGTATTAAAACCAGTTTATAGCTAAAATGAGAGAGAGCAGAGCTTTCCACATCAAAAGCCAAAATTTGCTGGGTATTAGTAAGGGAAGAGAGTAAGAGCACTTTAATGAGATCACCTTGTGTCAACTGATTTTTATTTACATTTAGAAATGGGGGGTGGGGTCGGGGTCAAAAAGGAAGAAAGAAGCAACTCAAAACCACAAAACCTTAGATTCAATAATTTGGTAGTAATAATTTTTTTAAAGTGTCAACTGTGGTCATAATTACTTCCATAGCTACTGCCGTGTCTGATATTATCCTGTTTTTGTGTTACCAATGATCACACTTATCGTTTAGGCCGAGCAGTTAGTTATCGTCATAGTGTTTAAGAGGCTTTTGAAACCATCCTAAGCTCTCACTGGGTTTTCTTGATTTCAATTAAAAACGTGCCTGAAAGCACACAGATATATATGTACATAGAAATATAAAACTCTTTCCAATGTATGAAAAAGAAATTTTCGGGCATCGCTGCTGTAAACAGTTCTAGCCCTAGCACTGGTACGTGTCTCGCATAATTTGTTCGCGCGGGTTTACCAGCTTGCCATTTTTGTCATTATCGCTTGTGATGTTGCGATTTTGATTAACCAACGTCACTCATACAAGTACATATATAGCATAAGCGTAGTACGTATCATTATAAGCATACAAATTTACCTACCCATGTACATACATACGTGTCTAGTGAATATTTTATGGTTTATTGCTATTCATGTGCCCATAATCGTGCGCGTCAAAATGATTGAAAAAATTGCAAAGTCTCAATAATATAACAGCTTAGTAAGATGTCGATGTGATTTCACTGCCTATCATTGATTTTGAGTTTTTGACCTAATGGGTTTTCCAGGCATTCTAAAAAAGCAGTTTTTTCAATTTGAACTGCAGTCAATGGCATTGATTTGAATTTGTTTTTTTTAATTGCTAATAATTTTATTTTATTTTAATCACTTTTTGTTAATTTATATTGTGGATGTACTTGTACTCGTAAAGAGTTCATAGCAACCTAAATTTATACTCAGAAATTTGTTTCGTTCGCGTTTTTGTGTGTGTGTGTGTTTTTTTATTTGTTTGTAATCAAAAATAATCAATAATTTGGCCTTTTTTTCTGTTTCAAAGTAATATGAAACCACTAGAGAACAAAGTAAAACAAACGAAATTCCCACACTTCAACTTAACTGCGTTCAATAACTGCAGTACCACGTTCTATAGACAAGAGTTGACATTCCTTTTATTGTTTATTTAATTTTAATATTTTTTTATGAAAATATAAATAGTTCCTATACAAATTAATACGAATCCAAATGTATACAAAATTGCGTGAAATTCGACTACTTCTCATCTAAATTTTAAACTTTTTAAGCTGAATTTTTAGTGTAACAAAGTGCAAACTTGAAACGGCTAAATCGCGATATTAAGTTTTTTTTTATTTTTTTTTTATTGAAGTTAATTCTTTTTAATTCCCTCCAAACTCTTATTCATTTTCAACATTCAGAAATTCATTTTTATATGGAATAGAATAAAAAAGCAGTAAGAAAAAATATTAAAATTCCGTGCAATTTTTCAGCTGCTTAAAACTTGCACTTAGTGGGTTGGTTGGTTGAAGTGCTGATTCATCTAAAATCCAACTAGCGCTTCCACACCATTTTGTTGACACATCCTCGCTTCCAACCTTTTTAATGGATATTTATTATATATCGAGTCGGTGCGGTTCAGGAACCCCCTTAAGGTTGTTGACCTTCGAGATCCTCGAACATTGGTTTGCCCAGGGTTGACATTCTCAACTTCCATAGGGCAGGGCATTCACAGAGGAAATGGAAATTCCTTTTCTTTACTCTCTACAACTGTGGCTGGGTGTTGGAAGAGATGCCCATTTCTGCTTGGGGGAGTAGGCCATAAGACTGTGAGAGTCTCCATGCGTTCCGTCGTTTCATGTTTATCAACGGTGGCGTTTGTTTGAGGTTGTTGGTAGGACTTCACATTATGCACATTCATGAGCGATTTTATTGCGTACCCGAACATTTTCTGATTAAATTCTTCACTTAGGACATAATTTATTGAATTTTGTATAAAGTTTGAAAGTTGGATTTACATTCTGTCAAAAAAATATCGGGAATTTTTCATTTAAAAAGCGCGCGTTACACATACAAGTATTTCTACATTTTTTTTCGCTGAAATGTTGGTATAACTGTCCTCTATAGTGTTGCAGAATTTGAGCGTGATGTGTCAAATAGCTTTTTTTTGCAATTTAATTATGTCAGTCAAGATTTTCATTATGGATAAAAATATCGAACAAAGAATTTGTCTTATTATGTTTTCAACGGGATTTCCTGTGCCGTATCAAGGAAAATGTTGCGGAAAGCCTATGGTGAGTGTGCTTTGTCAAACACACGGGTCTACGAGTGATATAAGATTTTTGCAGAGGGCCGAGAAGTCGTGGCGCGATCTGGTCACCCATCAACGTCTTCAACGGATGAAAACGTCACCAAAGTCAAGGAAATGGTACTGAAAACCCATCATTTAAGTTTGAAGGAAGTAGCTCTCGAGCTTAGCGGGTCTCACGAATCAGTTCGCACTATTTTTCGCCATCAATGGGGCATGAGACGCGTGGCTGCTCAACTCGTTTGAAGAGAGTTGGATTTCTTTTAAAAAGAGGGAAGAAGGTGGCTGAAGACATACTTGAGCAAGTGAATTCGGACAGGTGATAAGACGTGGGTATATGAGTTTGACATGCGAACCAGTCAACATGCAACTAGGCGTGTGAATGGCGCTATCCACAAGAGCCGAAACGCAAAACACCACATCAAAGACGGTCAAAAGTGAAGGTGATGCTACTCGTTTTCTTTGATTATCAGGGTGTTGTGCACTCGTTCCAAATGGTTCTCCGGTAAATAAAGAATATTATTTGGAAGTTATGCGACTTTTAAGATAGAATGTGCGTAGGAAACGGCCGAGAGAGAAAACTCATGGATCCTGCACAACGCACCGTCTCACAAGTTTCATAATTGTGAACACTAGACAAATATCATCGAACAACCACCGTATTCACCGGATGTAGCCCCCTGTGGCATTTTCCTGAAGGGTTTTTGCTGAAAGGTCTGAAGAAGATCTCCTCAAACGCGTTTAAAACAAAATACATTTTGATGAATAATCAATTATTTTGCGTTTTATTGAACAATTCCCGGTACTTTTTTGACAGAATGTATATGGGTAAAGAATTCACAATATGTGAAAAAAGCAACAAAAACTGCTACTACAAAATTTGTTGCTCGAAAAGCATTGTAACTATTGCAAAAATGTATTGTATGAAATTTTATGAAAATCTCACAGTATAGTAAATTCTTAAGAAACTATACTTTCGAAATATCGAAAAAAAATCGATTTTTTTATATTTCCAGACCTCCGGGTTCCCCTGAGGCAAAATAGCTTTAAAAAAGTTAAAATTTAACTAAATTTTTCTAAGTAATAACCTTAACTTGCACTGTACAAAGTTTTGAAGTTTAGAACTTAGAAAAAAAGACAAAGTACGCACTTCAATTGTATTACTTATTTTAGTTTAGATATTTGTTTACCAAAATCATGCTGAGTACAATACATTTCGTGTATTGATTCTGAGAAATCAAGAAAGTATAAAAGCAAATTTAGTAATTAATCATTTTCAATACTTTTAGCTCTTTTACGCTTCAGTTTTGAGGGTTTACATAGCTGTATTATAAGCACATACATACATACATATTTATCTGTTTTGCCATGTTTTTGCATTTTTACCAAAAATACCGATTTATTTGTTCTTCTCTTAAGCAATTCATATCAATCACACGAAACCAAATATAAATTAACTTTCCGTCATGGACGTCATATTTGTATGCCTGACGAGATTCTTAGGCCACATATTTAAAGGGTGTTTTTATAGGTGCGAAAAATGAAGTCACTGTAATGACTGGGCATGGTCTTATTGAAAGAGTAGTGATACACCAACAAATATTCTAATAGCGGTCGCTCCTTTGCAGGCAATGGCAAGCCTCTGAGTGCATTTTGCTTAAAACTGTAGATCTCTCCATTAGTGGAACAACATCAAGACGCAGGCCACTAGTAAGAGGAGGAGCTCGATATGCTATGGTGTGCATGAAAAATATTCCACAAGTGCTAGATTACACAGTTGGGGAGGCCAACCTGCAAGGTGAAAACCACTTCTTCGTTGTTGGAGGAAATTGCTCTGATATGCAATTAAGCCTGTTCACAGTCTCTCACTGTAGTTTAGTGATATTTGCAAACTCTGTTCTGATTAAAGTTTAGTCTTTTTCGAGTCTCGAAGCCTACTGAATAACTGTCAGGAAATCATAATAAATTTGTGGTGAGACAGCTTTTGGTTTTCGTAACGACATAATGCTTCTGCTCAGTGGACATTAGGCCAAAGCCTCGATTTACAGTCGCTCACAATTTATTTAATACAGATACGACTTTTTTATGAAGTGTTCTATATTTCAGAATATTTCGCGAAAATGGAAAAACAAAGTATGCAAAGTATGGAAACAAGCTGCGTCGTGAATTCTCTGAATGCGTTTTCTTTTGCATTATAATGAAATGAGTGGACACTTTTGTACTTTTTTTTACATTTTTGTATTTAATGTTGAGAAATGAAATGAAATAAATTAAAGTAAATAAAATATCTGCCTTATCCGTTTTTCCATTTATTCCGCAAAATATTGTGAAATACACTTAGCAAAAATTAATTTTTAATTCTCATTAAAAAGTTTGAAATTTGTATGAAAATGTGTCCAACTTTTCTATCGTTTTGCATAAAATTTGAATTTTGAATTTACCTGTGATTTTTTTAGACAATTAACTATATTTAAAAAACAAAAACCCTTTACTTTAAAAACAAAAAAAGTTGTCAAAACTGGTTGACTGTTGATATGTT
>JAYXIM010002733.1:0-16795 GCA_037575425.1 Anastrepha fraterculus
ACGGATTCCTTTTTAGTTTACTACTTTGCCAATACTTTTCTTTGACAACCAAACGTACCAAACATTGTTGTTGCGCTAGTGATACCACCTTTACTGAATGCTCCTTGATTTAAGAATTTGAGCAATGAACGAGTGTCGCACTGCTCGATGTACGAGGGGTGCCTTTTATATTTCGGGATTTGGCAACCCTGGTGTTACAATCTGGCAACTGACAGCTGTATCGCAAAGTTTGACATTTTTTGGCTTTTACGTACTCAGAACGTTTTGAAATACCAGCGCTATTTGTGTTGTTTACAGTAACTTAAAAGATTCATCTCGGTCCAAAAATGGAATTAAATCGTGAACATTTTCGTGCGATTATTTTTTACAACTTTCGACGTGGATTAACTCAGCAACATTGCATGTATGAACTTAATTCATTTTTTGGCGATGAAGCTCCATCAAGGACCAGTGTTTATCGATGGTATGGTGAATTCAATCGTGGTCGTAGTTCACTCCAAGGTGAGTTTCGTGAAGGTCGTCCAAATCAGTTGTTGTTCCGAAAACCATTGATGCTGTGCGCGAACTGATATTGCAAGATCGTCATGTGACCTATCGTAAGATTGAGACAATCTTAGGCATTAGTGGGACCAGCATACATTCAATATTGCATAAACCTTTGACTGTCAAAAAAACTTGTTTGCGTTGGATCCCACAAAATTTGTCAATCGCTCAAAAAAAGGCTCGTGTCGATTGGTCGAAGGAAATGTTCAAAAAATACGATCGCGGGGCTTCGAAACACGTCTATGACATCGTGACAGGTAATGAATCATGGATTTACGCGTATGAACCCGAAAGTAAACAGCAGTCGACTGTATGGGTGTTTCAAGCTGAGCCAAATCCAACAAAAGTTGTTCGCGCACGAAGCACTTCCAAGCAAATGGTCGCCTATTTTTTCGGAAAAACTGGACATGTCGCAACCGTACCACTAGAACAACGCAGAACAGTAAATTCTGAGTGGTACACAACCATTTGTTTACCAGTTGCCTTCCAAGAAATTAGGAAAACCAATCGCCAAAGACGGATCACTCTTCACCAGGACAAAGCGAGCTCTCACATATCGGCTCAAACAACTGCATTTTTGAGCACCCAAAACATCGATTGCGGCATTCAGAATGCATGTTTTGGAGGTACCTCATTCAGAGTGGCAAAAGTGCTTCGACAATTGGTTCAAACGCATGCAAAAGTGTATAGATCTTCATGGAGAATATTTTGAAAAACAATAAAGTGATTTTCGATGATTAAAATTTGTTTTTGTTCTCTAATCCCGACATATAAAAGGCACCCCTCGTATATCCAGGTATCTGGCGCTTTACTTTGGACGTCGAATTATGAGATGGCCTCATATGTGTGTATTTTTGTGCACCTGCATGTAAATTTATTCGATTATTTACCTACTGATTTTCAGAAATTTCAACTACACGGCAAAAAAGTAAACATGACCAGCTAATAGCCAAAATTTACCATATTTTAACGGCTGCTATGGTCCAATCACCCACCTTAAAGCAAACATCTTAACATTGATTTTTTTCCAACTGCCTTCTTAGACTTCATGAAATGACTTCACAAAATGACTTACAACGAAAAGTTTTGTTATGTAATACCCGAAATCCCTCGGGATTGATTCTCGTAACAAGCGAAATTGGATTCCTCAACCGTAAATATTATTTAGCTTACACCTTCTTTCCTACCCTAAGAAAACTATCAAAAAAGCCATATCACAGTACTAACATTTAAGGATGGAAATTAAAACTTAGTAATTTTTTATATGTAAGAAACATCACATTCGTTCTGAATCAGTTTCCCACAATACCGCAAATGCTTTTTAGTAATGCACTTAAGATCTGAGAAAGTTTGCCTACGCCGGTAAGGGCAAGATGTGTCAAAGTTGAGAACAGAAAAAAATTCTAATTATGTCTGGACTTTTTTTAAAAATGATGGATGACCACAGTCCGACTGCGAATTACATTAACTAATTTGCTTATATGTATGAGTACATATGTATGCATTACTTTTCGCGCCTTAGGGGGCAGTCAGTTGCTCGCAAATGTAGTTAAAGGTACAATTAAGTTGACGGGCATTCTCGCATTTGCAACTTGATTTAGCAGCTGAATATTATTTATCGTTTTTAAATAACGCATACTTAATAAATTAACGTGGTTGTAGCTGCAACAACTGCTGAGAGAAAAACTTTAAGACTTGTAAGAAAAAATAAACCCAAAACAAAAGCGAAAGTTAGAGCGATTGCAAGCATTCATGTTACGAATCTGTAATATGAGTACATGCAATCGCTCTTACTTGGTTCACTCACAAACGCCTACACATAAGTAGATGTACATATATATGAGTATTTATGTATAGCAGGATGTATATGATATATGTGCATGTACGTACATGAAGAGATAAGTAGCTATTCAAACGTTGACTGACAGCGCTCATCAATTCAGCATGCATCTTTGCGCTTGCATCTGTACTCGTATTCCCAGCAAACATATCAAGACCGCTCGCCCTGAGTACATCGTTCGACAATTCTATAGCAACTCAAACCAGTTTGAACAATGTTAATTTATTCTGAAAGAGTAGCTACTTTTGTGTTCCAGTAACAGAACCTTCGATAGATTTGCTAAAGTTACCTCGCATTTTTTTACGACCTATTGGGTTGGGGAATAAGTTCATAGCGTTTTTACGTTTTCCTTTATTTCGCAACGATTTGCTTGCTGTTTGGCAAAGGGTAAGTATTTATTCGATAGAACTCCTTTTGCTCTACAGAACTGAGTTAATTTTATTTTGAGCTATTTAATTTTTTACTAGTTTTGAGGCTTAGAAATGGAATACCCAGAAAGCAAAAATCAACATTATCGACACCTTATCTTCTTTCCTCCTCATCGAGCTCAAAAAGCTGCCGAAACAGCCCGGGACCTGTATGGATTTGCGACATGTATGGAGAAGGTGTCATAGGCGAGTCAGCGCGGAAATGGTTTGCAAGTTCAAAAAAGGCGATTTTGACGTCGATGACACGTCCCGTAGTGGAAGGCCTTCTGAATTCAATGAAGAACGTCTCAAATCAATTTTGAAGTAGTACAATTACCAAATTCGCGTCTTAAATTGGCGAAAAAAACGAACTGCGATCGCAAAATTATTCTCACTCACCTTCATTCAATGGGATTTACCGAAAAATTAGAAGCCTGGGTGCCTCACGAACTCAACGAAAAAAAAAAGAAAGTCGCCTTCAAATTGCTTCTTAGCTTCTCTCCCCCATCGGGCATCACGTGGTCATAAACAGGGCTTTTTGTAATGAAACGTCACGGGAGAGAAATGGTGCCCATACATCAATACGGAGCAAAGAAAATAGTGGGTGTCCACAGGAGATACGCCAAAGCCGAGAGTCAAGCCGGATCTTCATCCAAAGAAGATCATGACATGTGTTCGGTGGGGCTCGGAGGGCGAATATATAATTGATTAACTTATTAATATAATTATGGCTTTTCGTTTAAATAAAAGTCTTCGGTAAAAACGCACCGAACTTATTCCCCAACCCAATACTAAAATTTTCATGTCCGGTCTAAGTGGTTTTCCAAAAAGTGAAATAAATACTTAAAGTTTATATATATTATATTATATATAATTCTCGCGTACACAAATGGAGGGACCTACAGCTTCAAGCCGACTTCGAACGGCCGCTATTTTTATGAGGAGCTTTTTCATGGCAGAAAAGTCTATATCTGAGCGAAATTACAGGTTAGGTTAGGTTAGGTAATAATGGTTTCCCACAGAGTGGGCCCACTTGGACGAAATAAGTTTGGTTCATCCTTTGTGATACCATTGCAAGAGGGGAAAAAGAGGTGAAGGAAAAAACTATAGGCCGAAAAGGAGAGGGGTGGGGAGGGTTGAGTATATGTGGACTATGAACGGTGACTAATTTGTGGTTGTGTTAGCCTCTTTAAGCTGCTGATGAAGTTCATCAGATGTTTGATATCAAGACCTACTATATCAGCAGGTGCAGAAAAGAAAGTGAGAACCAAGGTGCTTGAATCTTAGCCCCGCGAGAGCTGGGCAGCTATGGAGCAGGTGTTGAGATGGTTCCACCTCATCCTCCTTACAGCTGACGCAAAAAGGACTCGAAATAATTCCGAGTCTCACGGCATGTATACCCCGCGGATAGTGCTCCGTGAGGATGCCCACGAAATTAGAGAGATAAGATTTTGTCATCCTCGGACCCTCGAACGCCTTCTATCCACCAGAAGGACTTAGCGACCTTACACGTTCGTGTACTTGCCCAATGCTTGCTGAGTTAATGCAAAGCACATCCTTCCAGGAGTAGAGTGCAGGTTGTCAAGGGGGTCCCGATCCTCTCCTTTCGCGGGAACACTGCCTCACATATCCCTTGTCTGGCTAGCTCGTCGGCTTCGCAGTTTCAGGTTAGTATATATGCAGTAGAATTTCATCTAAAATGTTTTCGTAGAACATTTTAACACATTTGCTTCCACCTAAAATGGTCTTGACTTTTTATTATTATTCTTCAGAAATGTTTACTAGGGATCTGCTTAGATCCAAGATCATATCTTAAAGTCCTAATAGGGCTCTGTGCCAATAATAAAATAATCTAACTGAGCAGTGATAAGCGAAATTTCTTTTGTGTGTTTTTATGAAAAACATTTGGAAATTGAATGGACCGGAGTTTAAAACCAACTGTAATGCATACAAGAGGCCAATAAGAGAGGTTGTCTGCTAAGTCCAACTTTGATTTCTCTGTACTTAAATTGAACTAAACGATTTCATACTTGATGGAGTTAAAGAGGCTAATCTTCTTATAAAACTGTTAATGTTTTTTGCCCAATCCCCGGGTGAATTACAGGATATAATAGATGCAATCCGCGATTATTGCATTCAATGGGGCCTTAAAGTACAATCTGTCTCAGAAAAGGAACCGAGTCTATTCATGAAGTGTAAAATATATATACATATTTAAAATTATTTTTTTGATAAAAGTATGTTCAATTACTCAATAAGTGGAGTAGTCTCCATCGTTGTCGACTATAGTCTGAAATCTTTTTGTGATGTTTTGAAGCTTTCCTTCGTAGCTCGTCGACAAAGAGGACCAGATTTTACAAACTTGACACACGAGTTGCTTTAAATCGTAGTCTATCTTTTCGGCAAGATGCGTTTTCATAGTACTCCACACATTTTCAATGGAGTTGGCGTCTGGGGACTGGGAAGGCCAGTCCAAAACTGTGACGCCATTTTCTTGTTTCGTTGTTTCTCAATGTGTTTTTCTGAGAGCAGTGGTTTTGACGATGTGCGGCGGTCGGATATGTTCGCCTCCTCAGTCGTCATTCGATGGTGTTGATACTCACATCTATTCCCTTTTGAGCAAGAACTGATCGTGCTTGGCGTAGTCAGAAAGATGGGTCCCGCTTAAAAAGTTGGACGATCACTTTGTCCTGCTTTTTTGTCATCACTCGCTTCAAGCCGTCGTCGGAAAAGTCATCAAAATTTGTGTACACCTTATGCCACTGATTGCACATCACAACAAACTGTTTTGATTTTTTAATCACGATAAAATAGTTTCGGCCCTTTCGAATGCGTGAATAAAAATACCGCCTCGAAACGTTTCGCGTACTTCTTACTCATTTTTGTTTGGTTGCGTTTAAGGGAAAGTTTCGAACGACACTAACCTGAGTTAGCACTGGCGTCGTAGCCCTTGAATGGGACTATTACGCTGCAAAAAGCAAAATAAATATATCTTAAAGTTAAAAGAAAAAACCGGTTCTTTTCCCCTGCACAGACTATAATTTTGAGCAAGGTGTTTAGAGTGTAGCAGATTTCCTTCTTCTTATGGTTGGAAGTTTGGTGACGAGAATTTCGAGATTGTTAACGGATACAAATATCTGGACGTACAAACTCTCTTATACGAAACACTTAAGTCTGAAGCTCGCTGAGTCTAAAACCGCTATCAATGCAACTTGGCCGAAATATATTAATACTCCTCGAATCTGCATTTTAAATAAACTAAACATTTATGATGCGTCCACAAGATGGAACATTTTTATGAGGCTCAAATTTGAGATGTCGACGAATACGATTCAGTCCAGAATATTTATATTTCTTTATAAAAAACTTTTTTTTTGCGCCAAATACTCCAAATTATATTATTCACATCGATACAGATTTGCTTCCGCAATTCTACATACACTCCGAGTATAAGGCGGGCTTAGTATAGTACTATTCACAAGAGAGTACGAGATATCCAACTGGTCACCAGCGATACTTGTAGGAGTTGAATTAACACTTAAAACATCGACTAAATACTTATGGGTTATTGTAGATAATAAACTGTCACGGAGATTTAAGTGGACGGAAGAGTCAAGAATACTTCTAACGCCTTACGCATGCAGGAAAATGCTCGGTAAGACTTGGAGCTTACCTGCTCTACTCACTCATTGTATATACCTGGCGGTCATTCGACTAATAATGCTATGTGGTTCGCTGGTATGGTTGACGGCGTGCGATAAAACGACATGTGAAAAAAGATTTGAGAGCGTGCAAAGGATACCAGAAAGGGGTAACCGGAGCACAACTTCAACAGTGCCAATAGAAAGACTTTTCGACTGGTATCCAATCAAATTAGTAGAAAGAAACTCAACCAAAAGATCTGCACTAAAACTGACGATGACTGGACAATTCCCGCAAAGAATTTTTGGTCACAGTAATACGCAGGACATAAACGGAAGGTTAGACCGCCTTATTTCACAAGTAAACTTTGGCAAGAGGCCTGGTTTTGTAATAGAACAGGATGGCTGTCAGAAGGGTTTAGCTTTCGGAACGATCTAAAATGACGGTTGGAGTAAGAGCGGCTGTCTTCTGCCGGCAGTTTGGTCACCAAAAGTCTTTCAGGCTTCCTAATCATTGAAGCACATTTCAACCTGAAATCTACGCTGTAACCAAAGCAGTTGAATTAGCGTTGGAATTTACTCCTCTCGACCCTCCCACAAACAGTGCAGTAATGGCTGCAATTACTAGCTCGGAATGCATGCAAGACTATAGATCCAAGATGGAAAATATCTGCCAGATTAAAGAGCCGTTTGCCTATGCTGAGTACGTCGAGCATATATCCTTCACTCTCAGTTTTTGACCTAACCTAGGGCAGAAATGAACACGAAAGAATAACGGAAAATTGAAATTTGCATGACCAACTTTGACATGATGGAATGAATTTGTGATGAATGATAGCAAACACGGAAATACTGCATAGAATTATCAGTACCAAACTTGAAAAAATTTTCCTCTAAGAAAACTACTCGCTTCGGGAAGAAAGCATTTATTTATAAGTATTTGCTGACAAGTACAGTTGTCGAGGAATCATTATTTATGACTCCAAATGTTTGCTGGGTGTTTGTGTACGTATGTATGTATGTGTATGCACAGCAATCGATTGCACTGCGCTGATTTTCACCGATTCGAACACCAGTGCAAATCAACAATCAATGCGCACCACAGCGCGTTTCACTGCTCTCCCCCCTGCCCACGTCGCCAATGTCATTTAATTGTGCGGCAGCAGCACGAGCGCTGTACAAGGCGGCACATTTGCACCGTCCCGCTCCATCAATTAGCGCGCCATTGGCATATTTTTGTTTGTTTGTTTGTTATTGACAATTCTACTTTATTCACTATCTCAATACGCTCCTCTTTTTTACAATTTCATTTGGTCTTTCTTTTAAATTTGCTTGCTTTGCATTTTCCAGTAAAAAGTGAAAAATAAAATAAAATGGAATAAAATAAAATTATTGTACTTATTGGCATTTGGATTTTCCCATCTTTCTATGCAAATGCACGTAAATTCTATTTTTATTCTATTTCGAAAATTGTTGCTGCTGCAGCTTCGATTCACTATGCACATCTTCGTTTCACTGCGGCAGCGCCAAAGCGTTGTTGCACTGGTCTCGCCAGCCACCGCAGTTCGGCTATAAAATAAAATTGCAAATACTCAACTAGCACAATTGCAACTTAGCCACCGTAGTAAACGCGGATACGAATTTACTTAGAGACTTCGAAATGCTGCATCCATCTAAGCGCACGCGTTGCGCACGGCCGCGGACGTTAACCGCGTTTATTTTTATAGTCTTCTGCTGCATTGGTGAGTACTCAAATAAATATGCGGTTTGTCTGCAATACTCCCGAGGGGCAAAGTGCTGAATGTTCACTTGAAATTTGCAGATGCGTCCAGCGGGTATGGCCATTACGGCGGTGGTGGCGGTTATGGCGGCGGCGGAGGTGGTGGCGGTGGTGCAGGCGCAAGTAGTTCCGCCTCCGCAAGTGCAAGCAGTTTTGCCTCAGCTGGTGCTGGTGGGCACGGTGCTAGCTGGGCGAGTGATAATACAATTGGTGGCGGTGGCGCTTCCAGCGGCGTTGGTAGCAATCCCTTTTTGGCAGGTAAAGGTGCGGGAAGCCCCGGCGGCCTTACAATATCAATTAACAGAGAGGGCAGCGGATTAATAGGTGGTTTGCTCAATGGCTTAGGAAAACTACATGGCGGTGTTATTGGTGCACTTGGCGGTGGAGGTGCAGGTGCAGGTGGCGGTGGAGCTGGTGGCGGTGGAGGCGGTGCTGGTGGAGGTGGCGGAGGTGGCGGTGCAGGTGGCGGCGGTGGTGGTGGTGGTGCAGGAGGTGGCGCTGGAGCTGGTGGTGGCGCTGGAGCGGGTGGTGGCGCTGGAGCCGGTGGATATGGTGGTTTCGGTTCAGGCTGTGCTAGCGGTAGATGCGGTAGGCCAAACAGTGGCGGTTATGGCAGTGGCGGTGGCGGCAGTGGCTGTAGTGGCCCATCGTGTGGCAGTGGTGGTGGTGCTGGAAAACCCATTTCACCGCCGACCTCTATTTATCTACCGCCTGTACAATCTCCTGGTGGACAAAGTGGAGGCTGTCAGAGTGGAAGTTGTGGACGACCTGGCTCGCCTGGTAGTCCAGGAGGATTAGGTGGTCCCGGCGGTTTTGGCGGTTCCGGTGGAACTGGAGGTATTGGAGGAGCTGGTGGATTTGGAGGATCTGGTGGTTTTGGAGGAGCCGGTGGACACGGAGGCAGTGGTGGAGCACCTGGCGCACCCGGCAGCCCGGGCGGTTCTGGATATCCAGGTGGACCCGGAGGGGGCTCTGGTGGTTTTGGTGGTGCTGGTGGTCATGGATTTGCTGGTGGCGCTGGTAGTGCTGGCGGGGCTGGTAGTCCTGGTAGTCCTGGCGGACCTGGTGGTCCTGGTGCACCTGGTAGTTCTGGTGGTCCTGGCGGTTTTGGTGGCCCTGGAGGTTCTGGCGGCTATGGCGGTTCTGGTGGCTATGGTGGTAAAGGTAGTTACGGTGGCGCTGGCGGAATTGGCGGTGGAGGACACGGTTCTGGATTCCCAGGCGGTTCTGGTAGCCCTGGTAGTTCTGGTGGTCAAGGTTTTCCTGGAGGACCTGGTGGTTCAGGTGGTCCCGGCGGCTTTGGAGGCTCTGGAGGACACGGAAGCTCTGGTGGTAGTGGCGGATTTGGTGGTAGCGGCGGCTTTGGTGGTAGCGGCGGATTTGGTGGTAGTGGCGGATTTGGTGGTAGTGGCGGATTCGGAGGCTCAGGTGGACACGGTGGAGGCAGCCCTGGTGCTTCAGGAGGACCCGGATATCCGGGCGGCCCTGGCAGCCCTGGTGGTTCAGGTTATCCTGGTGGCTCAGGAGGTCCAGGTAGCCCTGGTGGACCTGGTGGCTTAGGCGGCCCAGGTGGCTCTGGTGGTCTTGGCGGCTCAGGCGGACATGGTGGTACAGGTGGTTTTGGTGGTAGCGGCGGTGGTGCCGGTGGTAGTGCTGAACCTGGCACGCCAGGTGGACCGCCGAGTTTTGGCTGGCCAGGTGAATTAGGAGGGCCACAAGTTCCAGGTTCAGGTGGTACTGGTTGTACGAGTGGCAGTTGCGGTAGTTCGAAACCTTATGGTGGCAGTGGTGGCAATGGCGGTATCATTTTTGGACTTTCTGGCTTGGACTCAGCAAGCGCTCACAGTGGAGCGAGCGCATCAGCGAACGCAGGAGCAGGCAGCGGTAGTCATGCATTTGGACTGCCTGGTTCGGGCGGAGGAGGTGGTGGAGGCGGCTGTGGCAGTGGCAGCTGTGGTGGGGGCTGCGCTAGCGGCAAATGTGGTGGGGGTGGCGGTGGTGGCGGCGGTAAAAGGGGCTATAGCAGCTCGTGGAGTAACGCCGGCTCCTATGCCAGCGCCTCAGCCAGCGCACACTCTAGCAGCTTTGCGGGTGGCTATTAAGTAAATGGGAAGACGTACTTAGCAATAGTTGTAGTTTTACTGCTCATTATCGTTTGTATGGAGGAATGTACAACATTTGTAAATATGTATTAATTAATTAAGAAGCCATATGATATTTTAATTATATAAATTTTTAATAAAATTAATAACTTAACTAATTGAAAATACTTTAAAATCTCTGAATGGGTGTCAGCCTTCAGCCTTAAGTCTTTAGCTCTCTGCTCTTCACACACTTCCTCATGTCTGCCACAAACGCATCTGGAATTGTGTTAAAATTAGCATTAAACATCAAACGGGTTGGCAAATCTATGGCATTGCAACTCCTACACAGTCACATTAAATGTACTTGTAGATGTTTGCTAAGAATAAGGTCGCATATTCGTCATGCGATCGTTGCTCGTACATGTCATGAGGCTGCGTCTGCTTGCACTTCGAGTGCGTTTGACAAATGCATTATAAATTGCCTGAGCGCGTACACACATGCGATTTTCATGTTCAGTTATTCACACTCACACATACACACAAAAACTCTGCTATACACTTACTCATAAGCTGCAACATTAGCCGACCACTCCAGTTGTCCTTTCAGAGAAGCCTATCAACATTCAACCGCCAGTTGACAGAGCAGTGAATGCCATTTTCCCGGCCAAAACGGCATCAAGTGAACAGAAGAAATAGATTTTAACAAACCAACGTAAGCGCCTTTGATCTCTGTTTAATAATAAATCAATCATTTTCAAGCTTCTAAGCAACCCAACCAATTACAATTAAGAGCTGCAAACTGGATATTTAGGCCCTGGCGCTCGCCTGCTCCCTCCACTGAATGAAATAACCCCAGAAATTCCAGGAATTCCAATTGTACAACACACATTTTGCCACTCAGTTAGTTGGCTTAACCGAACAACATCGAATGCCAATTTATTTTTAATGTGAAATTCATTTCATAATGCTTATTTAAAGCGCTTATTTCTGTGATAATTGTTAACGAAGTGAGGATGCAGCAGACACAGGCTTCCATGTTGCTAAATATATATTTATTTCGATACAGAGAAGTACAGCGTAGACTCTGTAATATTAAACATAATAAGGCCTAAATGCCTTTCTCATTTCTCGCCTGATTTTGAATTTGATTGCTGGGTGGTTGTTAGATTTTCAGCTGCTGGTAGTGAATTTCTGAAATTGTTATTTAATATGTGGCAACAGCTGTGGCTGCCAATCAGCAAAGTGAGTTGGGGAGAGTGTGGAGGAGAATTTTTCTATTGGGTAAAGCGCTCTTATTTGATTCTGTTGAATATTTAAAAGTGTTTTAGATGTGTGCAATTCAAGAATTATTAAATTTTATTTTTAACCGATAACTTGAAAACGAGGCTATTTTTTCATTTTGCAAAAATATAACTTAATTTCAATTACACATTAATCGAGTATACTGAATGTTAACCAGAACCAATTTATTTTTATTATTATGAGCGAATTTTTCACTGATCTATTGTAGTACTATAGAGTACTTCTTCGAGCATAACTCAGTAGTTCCTCGGAAAATTTAAGTTGTTGTCCTATTTTACTAGCTTTTATATCCTCCTGTAATTAAACATGTTCTCACTCGTGTTTGCCCCGGCTATGCGTCAGTGCCAATATTACCAAGTTAGTTTAATTTTCGTCCAAATAGAACCTGCCACTTCCATTGGAGTAAATTCCCAGTTTAGTAGATGATAATTCTATCTCAAGGACGATCATTAGAAGAGAAAGAACTAGTTACCATTGGGGAGTCCGTCCTTTCCTGATTAATTTATCTGCTTCTTCGTTCCCAGTAATGCCTATGTGCCCTTGATCGCGTATTATAAGTACCTGGTAGTCTGGCACTAGGAGTGTTCAGCTTATCAAGACATCCCTAGCACTAGTTTATATGTAAGCTGTAAAATAGTTGAGAGCATTGAGGACTGTCTGGCTATCAGTAAAGATTCTCATGCTTCCATATTCTATAATTGCATACAAGGTGGGCCATAGTAGCGTATCTGCTCTATTGAACCGACCTTTGCTTGAGATATGGTAACTACAAATGACAAGTCGGAAACTGTGTTCAGTACAAACTTCAAATCCTTAAGAGGTCTTGACATTTTTTAGGCAAATGAGCGATCGCTTCCATAGCACGTTGATACAAACATATAGGAAATAATTGACCATTACACCCTATTTGTCCATATTGGCCGAGCTCTTCCTCTTCTTTATGGCGTACGTCTTCATGTTGTTCCACAAATCGGATGGACCTACAGTTTCAAGCCGACTCGAACGGCAAATATGTTTGTCAGGATATTTGGCAGCTCAGAAATATCCACGACGTTTACCTTGTATCCGAGAAGCACAATTTTTGCATCCACTTAACGAAGTCACTGTTTGGTGCAGGTTTTTGGTCTGAGCGGCATCATCTGGGCCATGCTTTTGTTCTGAAATATGTAGCGAGAAGCCGCGGTTACAGTGAATGACGAGCGTTACCGTGACATGCTCAACGAGTTATTTCCAAAAATTAAAGAGGTATGACATAGCCGACATTTGGTTTCAACAGGACTGTGCAACTATGTCACACTGCCAAAGCTACACTCGAACTCTTTGGCATACCGTTTTTGAAAACCGAATAATCAAGCAGAAATTCCGATATCAATTGGCCGCCATCGGAGCTGTGACTTAAGCCCGTATGGATCTATGTCTTATTGTGGGGAGCCGTTAAGGACATAATGCTATGCGAACCATCCAGAGACGGATTGATGCTTGTAAGCACACCATTTCGAAAATCGAATGTTGGCATTCCATGAAATTGGAGCTCTTCAACCAATCGTGCTTAAAATTTCTAGGGCTAGCAATCGAATGGCCTACTGCTAAAGCCAGTCGATTGGTCACTCAGTTGAACGATATTGATGTTTATTAAGCATAAATGTACAATCGTTCAATCTTGGGCAAAATAACAATCCAAAGTCTTGTATACAAATATGTGGATTAGCATTTTTGAGTGTATACGCCGATTAACAAAAGCACTAATGGATTTCAAACGTAATGGCGCGATTGCATTATATTTGGCTGAATAATTACAACCAGCGATTTTTCGTGCACTCGAGCACCTTAAGGTAAATAAAGTTTTTGTTTATCGCACTATTACTCATCTTCTGCTGAGCTTCCTGAAATCCAATTTCAGCTAGTGTTAGATTTTAAGAACTCGGCTGATCGCCTATTCCTTTTTCATCTATCTAAAGTAGCCATTGCGTATTCTAACGACTGAGGGGTTAATTAACTTGAAGGCGTAAATGTTAAACTTCAAAACAATAATGGACTAATGGGTAATACACCACATGAAATTTCACGAATTAAAAAGCAACTGCAGTTGCGAAAAAAACGAAAAAAAATTTGAGAAAATAATTCCCATTAAATGTCGAAATTTCAACGCTAGGGAAGTGCATACAGCAGAATAAAAAGCAAAACAGCACATAGACCAGCGCAAAAGCAAACGGCAAGTCAATTGGAAATCATTGCAACTTATTCCCCAAACGATAAAATACAACAACACCTCCAGCGCGTCAGCCTTTCATTCTCACTCGCTGCATTCCAAGAAGTAATTCCACTTGTTTTGCTTTGCGTCACTCTCAGTTGCCTGCAATCAAAAATATGTACCAACAGAATAAAAAGTGTGCGAGAGTGTGTGTGTGTGTGTGGGTGCAACTCTTGAATTTGGTAGCAAAAGACAATAACGAGCAACCTGATTTTTTTTTTGTGTTTTTTCTTTTTGTCAGAGCTCCCAAAACGAGGCTGTATCTCAGATTTCTAGACTTGACTGCAGTAGGCGATTTATGTGCGAGTATTGGCAATGCAATTCACAAGGCGAGGCGCATACATGGATGTAAGTATGTATGTTCATGTGTATGTTAGTGTGAACAAAAGAAAACATACTTCGCCTGCTCCTTGCTTCTCTGGACATGCCTTACTTACATGCCGATATATTCATCTGGTTGCTAGCAACAAGAAAAACAACAGGCAGTAGGTGCAGATATGTAGGTGGGATAGATAGGTCCCTGTTTTTTTGTTTTTGTTTTGCCGCTCCCTTTTCCCCCATACACGAGCATTGCTGCCGAATTGTTTATTTGTTTTCATTTTGCCCGCTCTGCGTCAATTTCAATGTTCCCTGCTTTGCAGAAAGATATATAATTTTCCTGTTGTAAGTTTCAGCATCCTCTTATCCTCAGCATCCACTATTCGCCTGCGGCCAACTTGTTTTTCAACAAGCACTTCCACGCTCGCCTTCCGTTTGACTCTGTTTTTATGACATTCTGTGTTTTTTTTTCTCCTGTGCTGTTTTGTGTTTTTTACCCCCGCTAGCAATGTCGTTGCTGCCGCTGTTGTTGATGTTGTACTTTATAGTTGATTTTTCCTGTGCTGAGCGAGTTTCGAGCATTTCTACTCATTGACTGACAGTGTCATTGCTGTTGTCTTTCCGTAGCTGATGTTTATTTTATTTCTTCTTTGTCGCTGTTACTGATTTGTGCTTACTGAGGTGTGTGTGTGTGGGTGTGTGTGCGTGCATGTAGGTATGCATGCGGATGTATGCATCTGATGGAAGCCAGCAAGTCAATATCTGCCACAGCAAATTGCGCTGCTATCGCTCCATTGGTATTGTAACTGCTCATCATCGACATTCTTGTTGTTTGGGCGGCTGCTTAACAATTTCTTTATGTTACATGCTTTCCACTTCCCACTTCCCACTTCCGATACACCCATCCGTCATGCATGCACTACAGCGTAACTGTTCCTGTATCTAACAAACTCAGCGTAGCTGCCTTCCCAATTCACTTGTTCATCAACATTCATCGCTTTTGCTCTGTTCCGCTTGATTCGCTTCAATATACGAGCACGAGTACGCTTCCTGAGGGAAAGCTTTATAAATGTTGTGTGTTCTTTTGTTGTTGCTGTTGCTGCTGTTGTTACTGTCGCAATGACAAAGACGCTCACTTCACCATCATCGTGTACGTGTTGTTGATTTCTTGATAACCAGCTTGCCTTCAATATTTCCCTCAAATTGGGGAGCGAGTAATTGCTTCAGCTTAGCAATGACATGCAGATTTTCCGCGTGATTGGTAGTTGCAGCCAAAGGCCTCCGGGGCTACACCATTCAATTGTTATTTGATTTTTCCGATATGTTTACGAAATTGAAGTTGGTATAAAACTCCAATTCCATGACTCAATGGAATTTAGGAGGAGGTTGGCCGAAATATAATATAAGGAAGGTAGGTAGACGCGATCAGTGGGGTAGGTCATCCATTGCAGTATCAGTAGATCTTATGTGACTTTCAGTTCGATTTGAAACAAAGTGTTAAGCTGGTTCTTCAGCTCTGAAACGAGTTCGTGTCCAGAAATCGGTCAAGCAGTTGTTAGCATCAATGTTTTGAGATGCGCAAGGAATTTTTTTGTGGAATACTTGCAAACTGGTAAAATATTATTAAAAATAAATTCTGAATATTATTGTAACTTTTAGACCAGCTGAAGAAAAAAATTCGTGAAAAAGACCCAGTTTGCAAAAGAAAATAAATATTATTTTTCATCAGCGCAATGCACGCTTCCACAAGAGCATTTTGACAATGGCTAAAGTCCATGAATTAAAGTTGGAATTGTTGAAGCATTCCTCGTATTTACTAGATTCGGCTCCTAGCAACATAAATCTGCTTCCAGATCAAAGAAATTCATGCGTGGAAAGCGTTTTTCATCAAATGATGAGGTCATAACGGCTTTGAAAGCATATTTTGCAGCGTATTTTGCAGCTCGCAAAACTTATTGGGCAACTTATTGTAGTATCTCGGTTAACCATTAATACCTGGCATGGGATCTAGCTACTCGGTGATATTTAAGACGAAATTAAGCTTCAAAAAAAATTCTTCAACTTTTTTGTATTTGGTGCACTCAACTGAACGCTGTACATAGCGTTCCGAAATGGTGGTAAATACGAATTTTTTTCAAATATTCTTTTGTACCACTACAACCCAGGAGGCACCAAGAAAAAAAGTGGGCTGCCTTTCAACAGAGTCGCCTTTGAGACACTACGTGCAATGAGCCGTAATTCTATATTGCTGTCGAAAAGTTTGGTGATTTTTAGCACAAAATTAAATGCAACATTTTCATTTCATTCAAATGATCGAAGTTGCTGCCTATTTCTGAAAGAAATTCCCCATTCTCCGACCACGTTCGATTGCGCATTTACCCAGGGTAAGTTCGTAGTTTGGGTTGTCGGGTCCTATTTGCGCATTAAAATCGCCCATTTGTATTACGACGTCTTTCTGCGGTACATTAAGTAATGTACACTCCAGGAGACTATAAAAGTCCTCCTTTTCACTTAATAAACTATCATCAATGGGCGCATGGTACTGAAATTTTCCTATGTTTCGCAATGAGTCGGTTAGGCATACATCTTTCATGAGCATTTTTTATAACATTCGTCAGTAATGCCTCCT